>CAEGAD010061130.1:0-47970 GCA_903067055.1 Poeciliopsis paucimaculata
TATATATATCTTTCTTCTTTCTTTCTTTAGCTTAGTTAGGTCTGAGGGTCTTGGACCAAAACTGATATTTGAAATGCTCAAAATTCACCCACAAAAAACATCCATGTAAGGAAAAGTTACTACCACCAACACATAATACATATCTGTGTATTTATTTGATGGTAAAAAGTGTTGTTTTGGTTTCGTCAAACTATTCACCCGCAAGATTTTGGCAGACTTTAGTCAGAACTGGATGGTCTCAACCTTACTGTTTTCTGTACCACTCTCTTGACTGATACCTTTGTACAGTAAAAACCTTCTGACCTCTCTACAGCTAAAGGCATCAGAAAATTGTCAAAAATTTTTAAAAAATCTTTATTTCCGATTCATTGGAGTCACTTTAACTCCTACCTGTCAGAGAGCTGATGTGTTCGCTGGAGTCGTCTTTGCTGATTCCCTCCTCTTCTGTAATATTGCTCATCGGCACGTTGAGACTCAGACTGTCTTCGTCTGAAGGCTACAGGAAGCAAAACGATCGAGAAAAACTTCATTACCACAAACTACAACACACATCCTTCTCTTATTATGTCTAAAATCAGATTTTTTCCCCCATATGGTTTAAGAAAGTATGGCATTATCGAGAATATAATCAACATAGATTTCAGTTTTTCAATTATTAAACATCAGTATTTCCCTAAAACTGACATCATACAACCAGAAAACATGAAAAGTTGTAAAATACGAAATGTGGCTAAATCCTCAGCATTGAACAGCAGGCGCAATCTGATTAAAGCAGAAGTCTCGACAGACGTGAGGATGAAACCATGGCGACACAAACGCATCACATACCTCGGTGGCAGACAGCCTCTTGTCTCCGTTGTCGCTGCCGACTCCTGAGTCGCTGTCCTGCTTCTTCTGTTGCTCCATGTCCTCCACACTGCACACAAATTACACAGGTTATACACCTGACACACACACGCCCACCCACGAGTGTGTGTGTGTGCGACTGAATGAGAGCGACACACTGAAGCAGAGGAAGATACCAACCCCTCCCTCTCTCGCTTCCTCCTCTCTCTCCTACAGGATTCATTTTTTACACAACTTAGGAAATAAACACTTAACTTGTTTCCTGTTTTATTATATTTTATGTTTGGGATATAACAACACATTCATAAGAGATGATTAGATTTGATTACCGTTTAGTAAAGGTTTCACACGTCCCAAACAGTTTAAAGTCACTGGAATCAATGTACATCACTGAAGTTCAGGCTTGTTAGTTAATACTTTATAGGTTTTTATGGTTTAATTATAAAAGTTTTTTTCTGATAGTGCAGCAGGTAGTTGATAAATTTGCAAAATCTTTTACATGTGGATAAGAGAGTAAAACTCAGCACAGATGTTCTCAGAGGCTTATTTTTTTTGACAAAAAAATAAAAAATAAATAAAAAATTTGCCATTGAAAAATTCAAGATGGCCACCATGGTTGTGATTGGACATTAACCTTTGCTCTAAATCACTAATTAAATGAATGTGTTTGGTGTCAAATTGTATCCTACATTTTCTTAACTTGTGAAATTGTACATATTTTCTTGATCTCTTGTTTCCTTTTTCCTCTGAACACTTTTCAAAATGGCCGCCATGGAGGTAATGGAGTAAATATGTTTGAATTAAAATCTGCAGCAGCCATTGCCAGTGATGGGAACAGTTAATCATAATTAGCAGAAGCTAATGCTAAACTGCTAAACACATAAAAAGTTAGCATAAGCTAATCCAAAACTGCTAAACACATTAAAATTTAGCAGACGCTAATGCTAAACTTTGGTCATTAAGCTAATGACCAAATTAGCTAAATGCCCATTTAGCTAATGCTAAGTGACCAAAGTGGACAACAGATGACATGACATTTTATGAAAATGGGGAACATTTATGTAAATAATTGGTTTAGATAACTCAAAAAACAGCAGCCATCTTGAAAAATGACAGTCATCCTGAGATTCCAGTGGGAAATATAAAGAATATACAACCTGAAGAGTGAGTGTGCTACGTTTTATGCTTGTATTCAGACTTGAAAGATTTTCACAGTGATATGCTGCACTGGAATCACAGAAAGCATTGAGGTCACTCCTTTTGTGTCTTCACAAACAGAATCATAAGCTGTGGTTTAATAAATCTCCTGCTCGTTGTATGATTCTCAAGTTTTGCTGTAACGATTGATCGAATGATTCAATTACCTGGATCGTTACAATTCCTCTAGGAATATTATCTTAAATTAATGTTTTGCTATCTAGGCCAATTTGTTTTCCACCAAAATGTGTTACAGTGGCAGGTTTACAAGGGGCAACAAGGCAATTCCTCATTCAGAAAATTAGTTTTAGTTTTAGCTTTTGTTCCTTCTGGACTCCAGGCTGAAAGGTTGAATGAAAATACAGTATATGTGGTGACATTAAGGTTCTTTTTTTCTGTGCTCTATATTAGAACTGGATGTGGACCGTTTCTGGGTCAGTCCCTCACACTCTTCTTCTTTTCTCTACCTTCAGCGGCAGAATATATCTGAGACTACCACGCCTTTTAAACTCTTCTAATCCTAAGCGAACCAAGGGAAATAAAACAAAACAAAAAAAGACGGGGGATAATGAAAAACATGAACAGAAACAGAACGCGTTTGCTCCACTGAGCATGATGGCACTTTTCTACATGAGAATAGAAACATTTTCTATTCTGGCCAAGTGTTTTGTGAAGCTGGACACTTCAATGTCCTCTGAGAGTTGGGCTCACTTTCAGCTGAGAGGCCAGAAAGCCGACACTGGCTTTTCATCTCTTAAGCACTTCTGCGCTCTGTTTAGTTTTGCTTCTCTCTTCGTTTGTTCCTGACCTTTGATCACACTTTATAACTTTCATTTTATTCTTGATTGCATCAGATTTGCAATAAATAACAGAGTCCTGAGGGCCGCAGTTAAATCGAGCCAGTTTTTAATGCACAAAAGCGACGTAAGCAGATCATTTGTAACTAATTGGAATGTAATAAAATATGTTTACTGTTTCTTTGAACAAGTAAACTACATTTCAACTTATTTTATTGTCACTGCACAAAGATACGATACTGAATCTGGTAATGAAATGTCGTTGTTTAGCTTTTTGTTTTTATTTGGCAGGACAAATCAGTTTCAGATGACTAATGGAGAGTTTGGCCACAAACTGGGGACGTTTAGGTCTCAGAAAGCTATTCTGAACCAATAGACAACTTTACTCCTGGGGAAAAAAAACCTTTTGGAAACTGTCATAAGTGAAAGAAACCAAATTTATTTATATAAATTCATTAAATTTATTTATATAGAAAATTATATGCTATATTTTAATTTACATTACTTCAGCATTAGCATCCTTAATTAGCGTCTTCTACGCAGACCTAAAAGACAAGCATTCATCATGCTAGCGAGATTGAAAATTGTTCTTAAAAGTTTGTTCAAGCGAGCCAGGTCGCTTGAACGACAAGCCAGGCAGACATTTTTGAATCACTGTCTGGCTTTAGGGTTTGTAACATTCACTAGTATGGGGGAATTTTTTTTGCCATAATTTGAGAGCACACATTTTCAGTCTGAAAGCAGAATTTTATGTCTTTCTTCTCAAAACTTGTAATGTTTGTACTCAAAGCTTTCTCCTTGCGCTCTTGCAGAACTCTCTGCTTGCTTTTGGAGCTGCCTTTTGGCAAACTCTCAGCCAATAGAATGACAGTGTTGCACTGGGTGTGTTTGTTTCTCTCTAGCAGGTGTGCCTGTTCTCAGTTGTAGCAAGTTGTGCCACCCACTGGATGTAGGGAGTTTGGTTGGGCGAACAAACTTTAAGACAATATCTTGCAACCACTGGAACTGAGATGGAAGGAAGACATCTTTCCGTTTGAGGACGATTGCACGTCAAGCCAGAAGCAATGTAAAAGCCAGAGAAACGTTTAGGATTAGGTCAAACAGATTTACCTTCTAGAACAATAAAAAAAAAAAGGATCTCAACAGGTTTGGTTCCAATTTTATACTGAATACATGAAAGAGAAAGAGTGGTTTAGAAAGTTTCACTATGATACAAAATGTCATACGCATGTTTGACATTTTGTTTCTCTTTAAGTATGACTAATCGTGGCTGTGCAAGAGAGATGCTTTTCTACTGCTGTTTCTGTAAGCCGATTTCTGATGTTTTGTCAAAGGTAGAAATGAAGTCTGGAAGAAAAACCGTAGTAGTAAAAAGAAAAAACAGAAGCCCCTTTCAACTGGGTGAAACTGCAGAAACATTCCCCTGTGCGATGTACCTGCCAGTGGAGGGACGAGTGAAACTGAGTCGCTCCATGACGGGGAGGTACAGTGAGTCGGGCATCTTCTCACTGCGACACGCCTCGATGCTCAGATACTTGAATATGTGGACTTTACCCTTGATGCAGATCTGCAGAAACAGAGAGTCTGATCAGGATGAGCTGAAGGACAACCGGTCCAAGCCGACGGTTAGTCATGCTTCAAGTAGCTTTGACCTTTCTTCATTCTTCGATGCCCAATAAGATCAAAATCACATCCAGTGTTTTCACTGAACTGATAACTGCAATAAACCTTTGTTAGAGCTGTTTATGTTGTTTTATTTTGTCACGTTGTTTTCCCGCTCTCCTTTACAGAAATTCAACATACCTCTAGGAAACTGGAGTAAAATGGGCACATCCAAAAAAACCCTATTGTTGTATAAAAAGACTCTTCACCAAACAGTATTTTTCATTATTAATAGAGGAGAATATTATTAATTTTAGGTTTTTATATCTGTCAAAACTGCCACTATGTCCTGACAGTAGAATATGAAATCAATCTGTAAAAAAAATTAAAAGTCAAGCTCCTCCTCTTTCTCCTCCCTGGTATCCTACTGCCATTTGCAGAAATTGGTTGGAAACAACAAATCAGAGCCAGAAGGAGGGTCTTAGGCTGACAAACATATGTATGTGCTGCTCACACCCTTCCCTTTGCTCTCTGATATACTAAAGCTATTTCCCTACAGCGGAGCCTGCCATGAATGTGAAGGCTGGTTAGCATAGCCATCAATGACGGAGGATAAACAGTTCTTCTGAACAGAAAGTCTTTTCTCTGCCATTAGTACAGCCACAGCAAACTGACAACCTTGAGCAGCACCTAAACAAGACTGATTGACAGCGCGTCTTACAGTTACAGCCTTAAGTTATCCTGAGCGTTCTCTGTAGCTTTGCTGCTAAAGGCCTGAAGGCTGGAAAACAACCAGAAATCACTTTTCCTTACTCTGCTACATTCTCCTACTACTCTCTGATTCAGCATTTGCTGTCATTTCAGCTTGAAACTTTAAACTCTTTTTCTGTTTTTTTTTTCTTTTTTTCATAGAAGCTACATCTTGTCTGCTGATACGTTTAGCTGTAACTTCTTCCTAAGGAGTCAGATCTTCATGTTTCCATCTTTCTGTTTTTAACTTTGTCTCTTTCCTAGGCGAATATATTGCAGGAGGTATTTTTGCAACTGACTGTCTTTTGTACTCTTGTTTTTCATGGAATACATTTTACTGCTGGCTAGAACCTCATGCTTGGAGATTATTGTGTTTTTCTGAAATTTCCTTAGTTTCTTCTCTCTCCTTGCCATTTTTGTCTCCTAAATATTATGGTGGCCTATCCAAATTGCCTCTAATCCAATAAAGATAAAAGGAAGTATATCAGATTTGCCTCTGGTGCTGCAGGACCTACCGTCCTGTCTGGCCAAGCTGCTAGAAAAAAGCCCAGTAAACCTGCTGCAGTGCTCTGTGAACGTACCTGTGCAGGTGGACTCTGTAGCGGGTTGTTCTCTAACTGCAGCGACTGCAGCTGCCTCATCTTCCTGTAGCACACCGGGATGGTGGACACCTTGTTACACGAGAAGTCGAACTTCACCAGCGGGAGGTCGGCCAGGTCTGAGGGAACACACAGAGAAACGCTAAAGTCTGGGAACTCCTCAGCGCTCAGAGAAACAAGATTATTTTATTTCCAGGTTCATTTTTTCCTCACAACTGGTGAACACGCCCCCCACCCTAAGGGTTAAGCAGACGAGGGTTTGCTTAACCCTTAGGTTAAGCAAAGGGTGGAAACTTGCGACCACCCTTAGCTCCTAAAGCGACGCCGGAATCATTTGCTTTAATCGTTAACCCTGGTGGAAGGGTGCAAATCGGAAACATCAGTTGTACCTATAAAATTTCCTGGAGGCGGCTTTGGCTTAAAAACGTTTACCAGACCAATAAAACAACACATTTACTGAGAGCTGAACGTGATCTGCTGAATTTTAGCTCAAATCACCAACATGTTTCCCACCAGAGAGAACAATAAAGCCGTTGTTCATTTCCAAAGAGGCTTGTAATCACTGTAGCAGAGCGTCCCATTGCTCGTTAAATCCCTCAAACCTACAAATTGTGCTCGACTCATGTTGGAGTTTAGAGGAAAAAAAAGAAAAAGTGGAATTAGCAGAGTCAATGATGTCATGAAAACTATTTATAACCTGGCTGGAGCAACACACGAGAAGTTTAAAGCAGGAAGCATCATCTATCCTGTCGATCTGTTTATCGCGTGATGTGAAAAAAGTGTCTTCATAGCAGCTTTGCAGAAAAAAAAAAAAAAACCTCATTTTGATATGGCCAAAAAAAAAACTCATCCTAACAAAAAAATCTTGTTTTTAAAAAAAACATTTTATTTTTTTTAAACCGTCGTGTATCAGTCAAGTTTATTTTTGAATTTCTAATTTGCGCAACTGTACCGTCAATGGAAAAGTTTAACATACTCAGTCATTCAAAACAAAACACATGCTGCCATACTACAAGTTTGATTGGAGGCTGGCAGCCGGACCAATAGTCTTAATTGTATTTGTCAATGTTTCTTCCTTCAGAATAAGAGTCACGATAACATGTTTTGCTGCACAATAAACTGCCCCAGAAATTATTGCAATAAATTATATCATTGATGGACCATTGCAACTAAAAGTAATAATAATAATGCCTCATTTATGCAAGAAACCTACTTAAAGACTCAAAAACATTAGATCCTAGAGAGCATGTAAAACTGGAATTGTAAAACATTTCATTTTAAATGTCCAAAATAAACAGGCGAAGCAAGCAGAGCAACAATAATTAAAATTGATTATGAAATAGAGGAAAACAGGCAAAAGTGGAAGGTTTTGCAAACCAACTATTTTAGAAACAAGTGTCAAATGTTACACTGCTAAACCCGATGGTCGGGGCGCTATGAAAGCAAACCAGCGGCCCACTGCGTTTTTGTTTTAGAAAATGTTAAATGCATTAATAAAAATTCAAAAGTGCATAAACAGACATCATAATCTGGATCTAATAAGCAACAGGCTGCGACAGCACAATTGGTGCGCATCCCCTCACACCCAGTTCAAAGCGTCAACTATAAACCTAGCTTAATCTGTCTTTACAGTTACTAGCATAGTCTGGTAAAGACAAGGGTGTATAAAAAAAACACACCCTACAGTGTTTGGTTTTTTTATATACACTATAGGGCATAAAATAAAACCATTTAAAATAAAAAAAACATTTAGCCTAGTGGGGAGCTATTAAAGCCTGGTGGCCCACCAGGCTTATAATCCACTGGGGGAAACCATGATTTGTATTCCAGACTCCAGTTGACAGGCTCTCTTTATTTCAACCTAATGCTGGTGGTCCAAATGTCAGCCAAGCAGCTAATGAAATGATCGTTGCAGTAAAGACGTAAAGATACTCCACAAATGATGAAATTCACACAACGTAAACAACCATGTCGCTGTGAGGTCAGTCAGAACCGTAAAGCGGTTCGGTGGAAAAGAAGAGTGGTAATGGTTACCGTCAGCGTTAGTGCCACTAATCAAAACAATCTCAGTGTCATGATGAAGATTGCAGCTGTGAGAAGGAGGATTTTTCCACCGCTACTGCAGTTTAATCTTCACTTTGGGAGCCTCACTCCCAACCATTGTGCTTTTGCCGCCCAGAGCTTGGCCGGGTTCTGAACAGTGCTGGTGGTCTCGCATCTCGGTGGGCTATTAAACCCAGAACAACGTCCCGTCTGGTCTGCGATGGATGAGGATGGCAGCGGCGCAGGGGGGCTGCTGAGGGAGTTCAGGTCGTAGCACCGGGGCGAGCGCATGTGTGCCCGGTTTGGAAACCGGAGCGGGAAATCCAAACAGAAGAGGGGGAAGGGAGGTAGAGCAGAGTGAATCGTCCAGCAAACAGGCCGGAGTCATTCATCATTCTGATCGACTATCTGCAGTCTGTCTGTAAAGGAACCACAACACAGACGGGGAACAAGCCGTCCTCATGTTTCTGTGCCTAGTAAAGACTCTAATGAGACCTTCGCTTCTGAGACGTCTTTCAGTTTTCTGTTGGCTACAATAAAACATTCTATGAAGTAAAACAACCAGCAAAGCTGGCATGGAAAACAAAAGGCGTTCAGAAGTAGAATACATCACTCTTAAGTTATCTTTAAAGGTTCTTTCATGTGTCTGGGCTCGTAAGCTACTCTTAAATGGGGAATGATTATGTGTTTCCCAGACACATTAGTGACGTTTCATTGCACAATCAAGTAACTATCTTACCTTTAGTTGTTACAAAAATGCTCTATATAGGCCCATCACAATAATCAATTAATCAATTAATCACATGATAAATTAAAACAAACTCAATTTGTTTGAGTTGGCATGGTTTATCATTTATCTCTTTTTTCTGTCTCTTTCTACCAAAAACTGGATGATAAAAGTCTTCAGTTTGGTGCTTTGATCCCAACTGGACCCTTTTTTGAAGGACAATTTTGTTTACAAAGACTTCAAAATTCATTTTATTTCTTCTTTTATTGATTTATTTTGGATATTTAAAATGTCTTCTGGTTCTAGTGTTAAATGCTTATTAGAATTTAAAGTTTACTGATCTCTTAGGATTTTCTCTCGTATTATTATTTTGACATCACCATTATATTACTTAAAAAATGATCTCAAAACAACAATATGAATCGCAATAATTTCTGGAACAACTTATTGTCCAGTAAAATTTGTTATTGTGACAGGCCTATGTATACATAACAAATATGATTTAAAAACAATTTGACTTTGTAATTTAATGTCTTGAAATCTATGAACTTTAACAACAATTTTACAAGCATTTCACTGAGCATTAGCTCCTATTATGAGCTCAGCAGATGTGAAGTTCCGCCAGGTGTTTGCTAATTGATGCCAGCTAGTTTGAAGGAGCTGAAGTTGCAGGCCTGAGGAGGCGCTTCGTCCTTGAAGGCGGAGCTAGGTCCACCCAGGCGTTTTGAACAGCTGAATGGCTGCCACGAGAGATTGAAGGATTTCTCAAACATGGAAGAATCAAGGCAACACTCCAGGTGTGTCCTTGGTGAGGGAAAAGCATCATAAAGCTTACAAAAGTTAATTTTACATAATATTGCCCCTTTAAATGCTTACAAGTCTGATTCGATAACATCAACTTCTTGTCCAAAAACTACAGAATCAACTCATGTTCTTCTTTCTACTCAGATATCAACGGTCTCTTTTCCATTAAACATGACATTGTGAAGGATATTTACTTTAATTCAACCATGTTTCTAATTCTCCTGACCAAATAAAGTCAGTTCTGCCTGAGATGTCAAAATGACATTTGTAATCACTGGTGGATCCTTCTTCTGTACAGTTTATTAGAAACAATAGAGATGTTTTGGTTTTCTCCTGCCTGAGGGTCTACTGCTTTAGTTTGCTCAAATTCGGGACATTTTAAGTGAAAGCCAAAGACTCGACAACCAGACTGCTAATCTGAGTTTCCCCAGATGATTTCTGGAGAGGTGTGGTTCTCTCGGTGTCACCAAGCAGATTGAGACCTTTGAAAACCAGAGGGTGATCCGAGGTCACGCTGGGGGTTCGGTATATTTTCGGAGGCTAAGACGGGTGTGGCAGAGCATACGGAGGACTCTGTGGTCTAAAAAGAGCCCGTCGCCTCCGACGTTACAGCCGCAGTTTAAACACACACATGGACAGAGCAACCGGGGCGGAAAACATAACCTCACACAGATAGGGAACAGACTCACCTTCCGGCAGGACGCAGAGGAGATTTCGCCGCACGTTAAGTTCCCGCAGCGCTTTGAGTCTGCTGATGTGCCGGGGGAGGGCCGTGATCTCGTTACAGCTGATGTCCTGTGCCACAAAAAGCAGCATTAAATTTACAACATCCTCAAAGATTTCAAAAAAAATTTTTTTTTAAGTGGAACACTTAAAAATACCAGATAATATCATGAACACAAGTTTTATTTTCATATTGATCTGACTAAAGAAACTTAAAACAAGTAAATTCTCAAGTAGGAGTAAAAAAAAAGTATTTGGTAAAAAGGTAACTCAGGTACTAAGAGACAAAAAAAAATGTATCATTTAATATTTAAAAAATACTTCAGACTTACCAAACTATAAAGTCATGTGGAAATGTTGGTATTTTAAAGACCAAATTGAATATAAGTCATACAAAAACATAATCACAAATAATAATAATAATAAAAAATATTTTCCGAATCAGTTCCTTTCAATATAAAACTTATGAGATCAACAGAAACTGCAGATGTGTGTGTGCGACTGGTGCATTTTTGGTTAAAACAAACTTATTATGCACTCGGAGAAGCTTAGGCCTGTCACAATAACAATTTTCCCGGGTGATAAATTTTCCCATGTTGCGATAAACGATACTATTGAATTGTATCGTATAAGTAACAGATTGACTATCGTATAATAATAATGCAAGGTCGCCCTCTCAAAACCTTTAATTTTGTACAGGACACACCGCTTTGGCACTGGAAGATATTTTAAATATCCAAAATATTTTACATATTTTAAACTTTTATTTATTGTTTTTGGTTTTATTTTTACAACCAAAACCATTGTGATTACGATCAGTTGGTTAATCAATTATTTATTTAGGTTTAGTGAGGTTACTCACAGTTACTGGAGTCTTACGTCATAATAAAATCACTCAAGTAAAAGTAAAAAATACAGCACAGTAAAAAATGCTGCTAAAAGTTACTCGTGTAAATTTGACTTGGATTTATAATGTCAAATTAGCATGTACTCCACCTCATTCATTTAAATGAAATGTGGATCAGAACATAGAATTTCAATCTTTTTTTTTCTATAGATGTCAACCAATAGACCGGTTTTCCTTTTATGTGTGGTTCTGAATATGTCAGAACTTGGAAACAAGCTGAGCTCTGTATCGACCAGGAAAGGCCTAATCAGTGCATCTCTAGTCTCAGACAATCTCAGGACTGAAGTGAAATCGGTACGAGGCTGAGCGAGTCTCACCAGCTCCATGAGGCTGTGCAGCTGCCCGATGGTCTCCGGCAGGCTCACCAGTTTGTTGTTGCTGGCGTTGAGGACCCTCAGAGGTAAACCGCAGAGGCACGACGGCAGAGAGCCCAGCTGGTTCCGACTGCAACCCAAACACACACACACACATCACTGACACGGAGGAAGACTATCAAAAATCATTCATCTGTGGCTTGTATAAAAATTATGAAGGAAATTGAAATAGTTTGTAGGAAAAACAAAATATAAAAAGAACAGCTAAATTATTGGGGATGTGATGAAAGATGCAGCTCACCAGACACGAAGTTTTGACAATATTTTGGGGACAACTAAGAATAATTTTTTTGTTTTATTTTCAGATGTAGAGAAAAGTTTTATTGATAAGTTGTTTAATCAGTGGGTTAAATGTGTGTAGTTAGCTTAGTATATTCATTATAAATTGTGTAGTTTATTGTTTGTGGGAAATCCCAAATCATACGCAAAAATTAGCATTGCTAGCATATAGCAAGTCCTGGTTTTCAAGTATTTTGCAGTTTTCAATGGCAGCTCAGTGAAGAAGTACATTCTGTTCAATTCTGTTTCTCATGTTAGCCCACCAGGCTAGGAGTAGTTTGTTTATCTTTAATAGGGTCTTTTAAAACCACCAGTGACACTTAGCTAGGTTAATAATTGACTCGTTGAAGTGGATGTGACGAAATACCGAGCAACAGCACCGTCCCTTCACCTGCCCATTGGCTTCAAATACTGTTATTTCCAAATGATGATGCTCGGACACCTTCAAATTTTTGGACCTTTTGATGTTTTTTAGCCCAAAAACACGATGAAGTGCTGGTTGAGTGCCCTAGCAACCCTTAGCGTAGCAGGTCATCTTGGAGAAACTCTGAACAACTTTAAAATCTTCTTAAAATGAGGAACTTTATTTTTATAACCAGTTACTGCTCCTTCAGCTATTTCTTTAGCTCTATCAATTTTCTACCCAGCACCCAGTATTCAGCCACAAATCCATCTAATTAAAGACTTCTTCAACCAACAGAACAAAATAGAGCAATTTAAGAACTACTTCCTTTCACATTTCAAAATAAGAGTTTTAGGCATAGATAATAACATGTTCAAGCACACACCATTATTTCTGTTCTTGTTACACTGTTAGTCAAGCAGAGAAAGTGTTTCACATTTTCTTCTATAGTTTCTACATGTGAAGTACTTTAACAGTCCTCCAGGAATATGTACCTAGTAGTAAAAGAGCTGTGTGGAACAGTTTCTAAGAGTCAAAAAATAAAACAAAACCACACACATGACCTACACAATAGTACACACAGAGATGCAGATACTGACACACACACGCATATGCACGCACACACACACACCCTCACCACACAATGTGAAACCTCAAATGAGTCAGCTCTAAAAAAAACAAAAAAACCCAGAAAATAGCCCTTTGGAAACAACAGCACACTCACTTTAACGTTTTTAACACTGATCTTTCTCATTTCAGATTGTTTTCCTATCAAAGTGTGTGATATTAGACTGAGTTGAATTAATCTGATGTAAAGCACTGCTAGCAAAAAACGCTAAAAATACATATTTCTAGAAAGGAAAAAATATATATCAAAGTAGGTTTTATTTTTGTCTGTCTATGTGCTCAAGTGTAATGAGTCAAACACAGCCTTCCTGTCAGTGTTTCGGACATAGACAGTTTTAATCTCTGCCAGGACCCCACGAAATCTCCTTTGTTTCCCCCTCCAAATTCCACTTTTTCTGTTTCAATTTCTCTGAATACCATTTTAACCATATTTATTAACCCAAAAAGTACACAATAACAATGCGAATGAAAACAATTTCACAAATCAATAGCCAGAGGTCAACATTTCCTGTTAGTCTGTACCACAAATGGAACAGACTGCTGTGGTTCAGCAGAACTTTGGCTTTGAAAGGTGTTAAAATGTGTTTCTCCCTCATGTTTGTAAAGAGCTCAAATATGAGGAAAACTAAGAATGTCATTTTTGACATAAAAGAAAACCTGCCCTTTAAAAATGATGAAGAGTTGAACTCCACATCAAAATACTTATCAATGAAGAAAGAAAAGACCAAAGAATACCGATTCATTTAAACGTTTAAGCAGACGTGTTTAGCTGCAGCTAGCTACTCAGCGTCTCTGCGTTTCTGACTAGTCATCATATCTTTGTTGCTCCTCCAATAAACCAAGTTTTCTAAAACTTGCACTAGGCTTTCTTGGGAAGATGTTGGTGTTTCAGAGCGTTGTTTTCACCATGGCTGACTCTGTGTAGCGAGGCGAGCCAAGAGCCCGGTGTAACCAGGTAACGGCGTCGCTTCTGCTTAAACAGGGCCGTGCGTACCTGAGGTTCAACGATGTGAGCGACTGTAGGGTGATGATGCTGTCCGGGATGGTCCTGATGCAGTTGTGATACAAGCTTAGTGTCTCCAAGGCGACCAGGTGGCAGACCTCTGAGGGGACGTCGCTCAGCCGGTTCTTTGAGAGGTCTGCACAAAATAAAAAAATGAGACATTTAAATAAAGGAAAGAAAAAAAACAAAAGCAAGAGAGGATGGATTTTATTTAGATATCTAGAAATTTTGTTACTATAGACACGTTGCATGTAATTGTTTACATCCGGAAACTTCACGGATGTAAACAAAGCTGGAGGGTAAAAAGGCTATGTCCCTTATAGTCGCGCCGTCACGGTAGAGCAACTCCTTTAACAAAATAAAACCTGGAGATGCAGGTATTATTAATTTAGTGCAGTGCGCCAAAAATATGGGAAAATAAAGCAGGAAAACCATTTAAGAATAACTCGAAAACACGCTTCTTCTCTTTTTCATACCCTACACATAGGCCTATTGCCATAGCAATCGACAACAATGCCTCTAATGTATCAGGATTCGACAGCATAAACAGCATCTCCTTTAGTGACAGACAGCTACTGTATGAGCCTCCAGCTGCTGAGTCCTGGAAGTGAACCCCTCCTCAGTTTAACAACAAGCAGCTATTTGCTGTTGGTAATCATAGGGTGTGGATGTTTGAAGGACTTTGCTTTGACATCTAGGTTAGCTATATGTTAGCAGAATCGATTGCCTCTTTCTAAACTTGCCCCTCGTCAGCTTGTCGCGTCACCGCCGCTCTGCAGCATGACACAGTCGGCTGCAGGGAAGGCAGCTCCCATCACTCTCTAATAAAGTTATTTTATGACCACTTTAATGAGAGACTAATATACACCGGGGTTATTCATTCATCTGAAATCTGGGCTCTACAAAAGAATTTTTTTTTAAGTGACGTAAACACAGTATGTGGTGGGACAGACTGAGTCCGACATGGTAGTAAAAGGGTTGTTATGGGAACAATTACAGACGTTTCCAGATATGTCACGCTGATTTTACAACAACAATAAATATAAGCAGAAGGGTGAGTGAAAGAGAAATAAAAGAAAAAGATTAGGAAGTTTGAAGAAAAGAAGAATATGGGATTGAAAACTAAAAGAAAAAGCAAAGTATTTGCAAGAGTCAAGCGCCACAGCAAATAACTGAAACCCAAGAATACCGAAGGCCTCCCTAACAATGCTTATGACTGCCTATTTCAATACTTCAAACACCAAATGCAGAGTAATATGATTTAATACACACAGTGGATACAGTCTTAGCTCTACTGTAGAAGCTAAAGTCTACAGTCTTCCATATTTCCATGTGAGGGAACAGCCAATCAGTGACAAGGAAAGGAAAAGAAAAGAAAGGAAAGGAAAGGATTGTTT
This sequence comes from Poeciliopsis paucimaculata, assembly GCA_903067055.1. NCBI lineage: Eukaryota > Metazoa > Chordata > Actinopteri > Cyprinodontiformes > Poeciliidae > Poeciliopsis > Poeciliopsis paucimaculata. The sequence goes on from CAEGAD010061130.1 coordinate 15,079, forward strand.
CTTGGACAATCAGCTCAAGTTTGCTGAAAATACAAAGTTGCTTTTTAAGAACTGTTCTCACAACAGTCTTTAAGAAGACCCAGTGATCTTGGGGTTACCTAACTAGAGATTGTGTACAAGACAATGTCGAGTGTTTTAACTTTTCGTCTCCTCAGCTGGTTTGGTCACATGAGCTGCAGAATAACAAACGTAACAATACTTTCAATGACATGTAAAGTAGCAACCAAACCAAAAACAACTCTGTCTCAACTGTTTGCTGGAAGAACATGAAAGACGGCAAGGAATATTTTAGCAGAGAGCATCCATCCTTGTTTTTCTCAGTTTGAACCTCTGAGCTCATGAAGGCGTTTCTGTGTTCCTCTGGCAACAAAGGACATCTATCAGAAGTCATTTATTGACAGTGCAATAATTATTGTTAACCAAACTAAATGATAACATTTGCCTGTAGCATGCTAAGAGTTTTACTCTATGCATAAATTAATTATATTTTGAATTGTTGATATTATGAATGTGTTTATTTTATCGTTTTAGAGTCTATCCACCTTGATAAACCAAATTGTTTTATCTAATTTTTTCCTATGTATAAGATTCTACCAATAAAAAGTCTCATAATAATATATATGGCACCGTAAAAGCAGAAATGTAAATTTTTGCTTGTATCTGTAGCAGATACTTGCTTGTATCTGCTACAGATACAAGCAAGTAAATTTTTGCTTGTATCTGTTACAACCCTGGTTGTAACAGATACAACCAGGGTTGTATCTGTTTATCAACCCTGGTTGTAACGACCAGATTTGTTATTTTTCTGTAAAATCTAATGCAATTAATTATTTTTTTTGACTTTTGCTCAATTAACTTTCTTATGTGCACATTGTAAATGTTTTTTTTATTACAGTTGATCAGGTTGGTTTTCAGGTCTCTGTATTTTACCCCTCCTATAATTGATGGAAATGTATAGATATCATTTATGATGTGTAAAGGTCTTGTTTATGTCATTTAATTAGCTCTAAATCACTAAGAAAATGAAAAAGCATGGTGTTTTATTCGAGAAGTTATCATTTACGGTGCCAGTAATGCCAGAATTAATAGCAAATAACAAAGACGTTGTGGTATTCTGATTTAGTAATGTAATTAGGTAAGTTGTGCTAGCACCCCCACGCCACGAGAGGCAGTAGCAGGCCCGAAAAGATGCGACTAAGGAGCAGTTACAGAAGTACACCGAAAGAATTTGTTAAAAACTGTGAGCTGCGCTGAAGTAAATAAAAGACAAGTTCAAGAGAGTGGAACTCCTTCTTAAACATAAAGATATATCACAGATTTCAAAAGAAAATAAAAATAATATAAGAAATAGCGCCCCCTTCGCTTCCAGAGTGCAATGGTCCCATTTCCAAATAAGGTATGAGGCTGACAGTGGTCTGTCCCAGCCACTTTCTGTTTGCTGCAGCGAGGTCCTTCTCATGGGACGTTTTGCCTGTTCATAATATAAATAATTAATGGCTGCTCATAGAAGAAAAGCAAGAAAGCTGCTCGAAGATCTTTATGAATATTGTTCATAAATTCAAGCAAGAACTGGATCAAATCCAGCAGTTTAGAGTTTTCCGTCGGCACCCCAGTAAAAGCAAACCTGTGATCTATGATTTTATGGAAGTCAGTATCGCAGCCGGCTGCTCCAGGCCAGGATCGGTGACATCACGTCCTGTGCAGCTCCGCATCAACGGTATCGACTTTACTTATCAGTGGGCGCCAAATAAGGCAGAGAAATGTCAGTCGGCATTGTTCTGCTAAGGTTCAGCGCTCAGCCTCACCGCAAACCCATTTTGTTTTCTTCTTCCCAGACTGAGAGAGAGAGAGAGGGACGAGAGTTCATGTCCTCTGGAGGCAGCCGTTGTGGATGGGGTGGGATTTACGTTTGTGTCGAGGGTTTAAGAGAGTGTCCGAGTGCAATCGTGCGTGACCTTTGAGACAAAGACTGAGCCTGTGCATTAATTTTATTTTATTTTTTCCAGGCATGATTGTTATTTGTTCTGGCGTTTCAGAGTCAGGAGAAAAAGAGAAAGGGCATTGGTGCTGCAGGGTGCTCCCCCGACCAGCAGTGGGGTGCAACGGGGAGCCAGAATTGCCCTTGAATGTAGTCATGTAGGAGGAAAGAAAAATATCAAGAAAACTCTCTGCAGGTCGTCTGACTGCGAAGACAAGCGTGTGGAGCTCTTTTATGAAATTAACGCTACAGCAACAACGGTCAGGCCGCTGGCGCGGGGACAGGAAGTGCTATTTAAAACGAGATGAATGAGGAACAAAGAGCAAGTCAGATCTGTTTTCAATCAAGCTGCTGTAAAACACACACCAGCATGCAGCTATCGCTGTCAGAGTGTGTCTGCAAACGCTGCAGTGACCTGGAGAGCGGGCAAATTAAGGACCTTGCATCTCCCAGACACACTTCTGTCGGAAAAGCTTCGTTGCAGGCGGCACGAGTAGGTCGGCCGGCCTCGGGCCAGTTACCCATCAGGCCCCTCTTCACTGCTGCAACTGGCTGTAGCCAAACGGCTGAGGCATTCCCTCCGGTTCTCCTGTTAAACTTGCAGCGTGAGATGGCAGCAGAGATAAAAAACCAGAATGCCAGATTGCTTGGCTGTAAATTCCCAGCCAAGCAATCTATAGCCAGCCTTGAATCCGTCGTCACTCTGCGGTTTCATTAGATATTCAGGATGCATGCCAACAAATATTGACTGAATTCTGTAAAGAAACAAACACTTAACATTTTGCAGACATCTTCAAGTTTCAGCCAGTCCAGTGTAAAACTTTTTATGACCTCTTTAAATGCCTCCTTAAATGAAATTAAAGAGCAAAAATACAAAAATGAAGATGTGGCTTTATGTCAATCAAGCATAGGGGTCTCCATGTGGCTCTTTGCACCAGCAAATGCTTCTCACACTGCAAATGCCTCTCGACTCACCAACTGGCCAGATGACACCAAAGTAGAGATGTTTGGCCATAATGGCACCAACATGTTAGGCGACATCCAAACAAAAGCACATCAGCACAAAACTCTCTAACCAATTTCCAGGCGCAGTGTTGGAAGTTTTGCTGCATCAGGGCCTGAGAACCTTGGAGGCACTCGATAGACTTTGAACTGATTGAGGAACAAAGTTTTCTAGAGCAAAGTGAGGCCAGCTTGGCAACTCCAGCGGGTTTGCGAGTGCCTACATGAAACTGTAGGTTTATCCAGCCACTTTTCGCCGAAATTATGAAAATAAAGGACAGCTAAACTTATATATTTTTAATGAAATTAGACTGATGATGTAAACACAAACAGGGCCTCCCTTTATGAGGTAAGGCGTGGGACTTCCTGTGTTATTAACAGTACTCTCTCGTCTGTGAAACAGGAAAGAACCTTATCGTGGTAATGAGACGTCAGCGCTTTGCTGCCAAGGTGAACGCTTAAGACCACTTGAAGCTGAAGGAGAAGAAGCTGGAAAAGAGAGCAGCATGTACAGTGCAGAACATGCATCTCCTGGAAATGAAGCCTTTTCCGATCTGCCTACAGATTCTGTATTGGACTGAGATGAGGACTTTAACCCTCTTTGTCCTGGAGACACTTTGTAAACACTTTGTGCACTTAGGGTTATTGTCCATTTGGAAGATCAATCTGTGCCCGAGCTTTAACTTCCTGGTTGATGTCTGTAAGTGCTGCATGAGCTCAGTTCATTTATCATCTAGAAAAGATATTCTGTAGTTGCTTTTTTTTTTTTTTACTTTCCTCCTTTGCGAATAAGTGGAAGGACTTTCAAAATTTAATACATAAATTATTGATAAAGAGATCCAGCTCTAAGATCTTGACCTGTGGAGAAAATTGGTTTACATAAACTTTGAGTTCAATTGTCAACTGACACAAAGTTTAATGGGTTTTTTGTCCCTAAAGAGAAATCAGGAGTAGAAAAAAATTGAAAATCGTCTGCAGAATTAATGACTGGTGGATCTGTCCAATAAGACTTTTGGGAAAAGACTCAGTAAAAGCAGAAAGAGATGATTGAGAAAACTCCATCACACACCGCTGTTTGTGCTGTAAGCCTCTGTTTTTACGTAATGCAACAGATTTTATTCTATGACTCTTGGAATATTTTCTCATTAGTCAAAATCACATAAAAGACTGAAAACTATGACATTGACTTCCAAAAAAAAAAAAAAATAAGAGAACAAATCTTTCTCCTTCTTCTTAAATAAAACAGACCGGCTCAACAAGAAATGTGCAGTAACTGATGTCAAGATTAGTAGAGAGCAGAGAAGAATGCAGATGCGTTTTCCTTTCCTCTCCAGGTTACGTGTTCTAAGTAATCCACGTTCCGGTGTTAGTTGTAGAAGATATTTCAACCAGGCATGTTGCGGCCTGCAGACTGACAGGAAACGGCAGCATATCTGTGGTTTGTTGGGAGATGAAGTTGTAACTCTGTCTTCCTGCAGATCACCTCGTGACCTCGGTGAAACCACACTTAGTGAGTGCTTGGTGTACAAAGGACACTGGAATGTGGAGGCAGAGCTGCTCAGACCCAAGAATGCCTTCCTGCCCACTGATTAACACAGAGCTCAGTCATCTAACAGGACCGCGGCAGGACAAGGAGAGCACAGACACTGCTGGTCTTTTACTGTCATTAATACGTTGGTCTGCACATTTGAAGTCAGGCTGCAATGTAATCATATCTAAACCAGTTGTTGTCTCTGCAAAACAACTGAGGTGGCTGGGGCTGAAACAGTTTTAATATTTTATCAACATTAACAAAAACATTATGAAATACCTGAAAAAAACACAAAACTCAGTTTCAACTATTTCAAATATAGATTAAAAACAATCGACAACAATCTTCACTTAAAGTATAAATTCATCCATTATCCGTAATTCAATATCATATTATCATGATGTTTTCCCTTTTAACTTCAAAAGAACCTTAAAATAAATAATACTGATTTGCTGGAATGGATGAATTCATACTTTCAGTGAAGATTGTTATTTTCTGTTCCATTATGTCTTTTCTGTAATATCTGTAAAAGTATGATTTTACTGTAGTGTTTGTGAGGAAGAATAGACAACTGAATTGCTGTTCTATTAAAAAAAATAAACAATCTTAAAAATCTCTTTCACTAATGCAGAGTTACTCTCTGCATTAGCTGCCTGTGGATGACTCAGTATTTAAGTTTCAGGTCGTTGTGTTGCTGAGAGCAGCAAATCTCACAAACATTAATCTCTAGACAAAACACTTTGTCTTGTCTAGAATGTAAAATGTTTTAGTACGAATGAGCTGCTGCTGCTGTCTTTGGATGTTATTACGTACCGTTACGTATCTGACCCACTGAGTTTTCCAGGTACAAAATGTTTAGTACTGGAAATGAGTCAATTCATACCAGTCAGGGAACATTTCACCTCTCCTCCTCCTGACTTTCTGCAATCATTATTCATACTGACTTTTCAAGCAACACCACACAGAGATTATGGGTTGAGCCTTCAAAGGGGAAGGAAGGCTGCATGAGTCAGAAAACGTTACTAACTAAAAAGGGTTATAAACAAGACAGCTGGAAAAGGCAAAAAAAAAAAAAAAGGTTGTTGTTTTAGGACAATTACATTGTTAATGAGACCATTTAGAAACAAAATATAACATGTACGGTAAATCTGATTAATTGACCAACTTGATTTTAGGCTTTCATGACTTCATCAAGAACTATTTCTAAACATATTTGCACAATTTCAACACCTCTGTCACCTACAGTTGACACTTAATGAACATGTTGACATATTCAGGACACGATGTAGATTGTTTCACCTCACAATGCAAACATATTAAAAATTTGTCAGATACTGGTATCGATATCCGATGTTGGTGGTTTGCACTTTTATACGTGTAATTCTCTGTTCTTTTGACACGTGAAAAAATGACCACACCGTCGACGTTGTTTCTCTACAATACTGTGCTGCATCTGTAATACTGTGACTGTCACATGTAAAAACTACAGGACCAACACCCTCCACTCCCCTTCCTGAGCCGTAAAAAATATGAAAATGAACATTAGTTATTAATGCCGGCCCAATACCATATCAATACCATATGCTTAAAACTGGCTAACATCAGGCGATACCGATGTTAATCGGTATACTTTCTTAGTTTTGCCGAACACAAAAACTTGATTTTGACATTAAAACCATCTGATTTTGAAACGTCAGTAACTTTGGACGTTCCAGGTAAAACTCTTGACTTTAGTGGCTGATACAGTTGATTTTTCAAAGAACCTAAAATCCATTAAATCAATGCCAGGCCCTGTGACAAAAAGTTCAACTAATGCACATTTTTCACATACACTGATGTCTTCCATATTCAGCATTAGTCTTCTTTTCTGTCAATTCGGCAAAGTCAGGCTACCTCGGCCTGAAGACCAGACCTTGAAGCTAATCGTACATATACACAGTGTGTGCGGCAGCTGCATCCTCTGATTGGGCAGGAAGGCCTCCTCCCAGCATTACAGAAATGACTGCTTTTACACCACACACACACACGCACACACACACACGTAACAAAAATAATACCCAAGAATGAGCAATAGCAGTAAAGAAACACTGAGCACTCATGGAACCCAACATCTGGATGAGGAGAGAGAAATCTGGAAAGAAAAGTTTTGAATAAGGGATTAGAAAGGTAGCTTTGTGGTCAACCCTGAGTTCATCTGGATGCCAACGAGGAAAAACAGGCATTTTCAGGGGAGGGAGATGGACGTTCTGGATACAAACAGCAGATAGAAGCTACAATATAAAAAAGATGGAGTCAGATGAACGGTTGGACAGACGGCTATATGTTCAAATGGATTGACAGTTGGATGGTTGGATCGGAGGATAGATGGATGTCTTGATGGACAGATGGATGGACAAAAGGATGAATGGATGGGCGGAGAGATGGTTGAAGGGACAGATAGCTAAAAAGATGGATAAAAAATGGATGGATGGATGGATGGATGGATGGATGGATGGATGGATGGATGGATGGATGGATGGATGGATGGATGGATGGAGTAGGGTTCAAGACGGAACCCTAGTCATGCCTTTCTACCAACCAAGATGCATTTCAATGCTAACCAGGCCCTCATAGTGAAACATATAAATGTGTGTTTAGTGGAATAGGGTTTTCCATTTTTTTCTTCAGGAAACAGCTCTCAGACACACACAGTAGGTCCAGGATGCTGAAGAAGCCTTGGGGAGAAAAAAAAATAAGTTGCCGACTCAGACTGACTTTCTGCTGATGAGGATGATGATGGAAACCAACTGAGTAACCGCTGCACACACACACATCCCAAACCAATCCACTATGCATCTCATTCAAGTACAAACCCGGGTTCAATTGAATTCACCCTCAAAAACAAACAAAAGTAGAAATTTGAGCAAAATGTTAAGCATTGCACAAATAAATCCCACATTAAATGTAAAAAAAAAAAATGTTTAAACCAACTTATAACTGCTGCCTGTTTAAAACTATTATAACAGGAAGGAAGGAAGAACAATGGCAGAAAAGATTGATCAGAAGTAAACAAGCCAAAAAGAACTAAAGAACCAAAAAGAAAAAAAAAAGTAAAGTAAAGCAAGCATGATGGCACAGGCTGAAGTTGCCGTGACAACCGTGTCAGACTTTCTGCATGGATGCTGAGTGTGATTGTGCATGCTTCGGCGGCTGCACAAGTATGTGGCCAAATGTGTGCGTCTTTCATTTAGCTGTCGGACTGAGAAAACGATGGCTTTAGTTTGTTTCCAGTTCTAAAAATAGATGCAGTGTGTGTTTATTATGCATGTCTGCGTGTGTGTGTTATGTTGGAATGGCTTGGTCCCCCCCACAGGAATTCTACGCGACCCATTTCTCAACTCGCGTCCATCTGCCAAAACTCTGCAACCGCAATGCTAAAAATATAAGTCAAGTTAAAGCTCCTCGGATTGGCTTTATAAGGTCTGGTTATGAGAACAAAACACAATTTTCTGATTTATCTGAGTGCAACTGAAACATCGTCATAAGCAATGAATGACGATGAGGAAAAAATTTTCAGTTTTTTTTCTCTCCAAAAATCTTACAGAATGACTTACTGAAGCAAAAATAAAAAGGATGGCAGCCATTTATCAGAAATTACCAGAAAATGTAAAGCTTTTTTTCCCTCTTTTTCTAAAATGTAGTATCTAAAATAATAAATTAACTAAGTTCAAGGAAGCATCAATATTGCTACAATTTGTGTTTCCATCCATCAGTAATCCTACAAGAAGAGCAAGAAGAGAAATAGGGAGATGGTCACACCTCAAAATTGCACCCAAGGTAGTTCTATGCTGGTTGCTGTGGGACGTAAGCAAGAGAGGAGTTTGTCAAGCTGCTATTTGGTCGTGCACGTGTCAAGCTATCAAAGAAAAGCAAACGTTCTTCTTTTGACTTCACTTTAAATGCCCTAGTAATGATGAAAATAGATAATGTTGTGCCTCCTTTCCACAGAACAGTGTTGTCAGACCAATCAGATTATGCTTTGTGAATTATATCCGCAAAAAAATAAATAAATAAAAAAAATCAATATCAAACCAAACCTTGGATCTTTAGTGTTTTACCACTAATCCCAATCAAAAGTTTGCTGAGAAAACAAATACAACAATCGTGGTTCTAAGTTTATGCATTAAGTAAAGAAGAAATATAAAATACCCTTTAAAGTAGTCTTCCTTTTCTTCATGTTTGGATGAAGATTAAAACAAACCATCATGTAATAAAACTCTATCAACAACCACAAAAGTCCTCATCAAATTCTACAGTGTCGTAACAGTTTGTGTTTAGATATCCTTCTCTCTGGATATCTGGGTTTTGTTCTCCAGGACAACCAGCAAGAACTGCCTCTTATGTAACGGTGGTTGGAGTGAAGTGAACATCCACCCACATCAGCTTCACCCAGAGACCAACAAAGATCTGCGTACGAAACAACTAACGGACACACACGAGCAAATATTTCCCTCTCTGTCCGCCACAAAACAGAAACGATTTTCATTTGTTGTTCTTTCATTGACATGAGACGCAGTGGGGAGGAATGGCTCTCCACTGGCTGACGTGTCCCACTGTTCTGCCTGCTTGGGAGGAAAAGTGGGACGAGAGGAGAACACACAGGAAGATCAGTCTGAGACTTGTGTGTGCAGAAAAAAAAAAAACAAATGTGCAAGTGCTCACTCACACACAATGTGTTGTGGCTCCATAAGGTTACGTAATGAAATTATTACTTAGATAAAACAGAAATGATTATGTTGGGCAATAAATGATTCCGGTCGCAGCTTTGCAAAAGAGCAAACAAGAAATGTATTCCATGGTTGAAACGATAAATTGTGATTAATCGTGACTAATTGTGATCCCAATTGTAATTCCAAACAGCTGTAATTAATCCTATTAATTGTGATTAACTGGATTTATCATGATAATTTAATTAATTGTGATTAATCAGTTATTGAAATAATCATCAACTAATTTAGTAATCAATTAATCACTAAATACAGACCCAAAAAAGGACATTTGCTGAAAGCAGAACTTTATAGCAGTAATTAAGCACAAAATGTGCTTTTATCATAAATACATTTTGTATTTATGATAAAACCACCTTTTTTATGTCAATATGTTTCAACCAAAACTCCTCGAGCAGCAGTTTTACCTTCACCTGGTTCAGATCTACTGAAAGAGTTCTACGTTGTTGCATTTTCCGGAAGAAAAGTTTCATGTTCTCATTTTAAAAAAATGAATTTATTTATTTGGACTTGAAGATTCCACATAAATCTGCAAAATAAATGTACAACTTTTAATATATTCTAATATTGTATAAAAATGGCCCAGGTGGGTAAATTAAAAACAATCTGCCATTTTTCAAATCATCAAAATGATCTACAGATTAATCGATTAGTAAAATAATCATTAGTTGCAGCCCTGCTGTATTAAAAATCAACCTATTCTCACTTTTGACTTGGTAATATTCCAAATATGTTTTACTTCAACCTCCATCAAACTCCTTCAACGAGCATTGAGTGATATACAACAAAAACAAATCTAAATCATTCTCTACATCATTAGAAAATGTGTGTATAATTATATTAGGCCTGTTCAGCATCTTACGAATTAAGGATGTACCAATACGAAACTTTGGGCTGGTATCGCTGTTCGATAGTAACACTACTGCTATGGTCAATAACTAATATTTACAATATTTATTTAAAAAAAAAAAAAAAAAATAGAAAGACCACACCACAAACTTGATGACAAGATTAAAATAAACATGTTCATAGCAGCCCAGTTTTATTTATCTGAAATAATAATCATCTAAAATATGCTCAACCTAACGGTGATTCTGTCATCAAAGTCTTCACTGATAATATCATCATTGCATAAATTGATAACATCATGAGGCTCTGGTTTATAAACTATAGCTGAACCGACAAACAGTCTAATGACTGGAACTGAATGACTTTGAGCTTGATCTGTAACTGGAAAGTCCTGATCTGTTTTTTGACAAATCAGTATGGAGCCAAAATCCTTATATTATTGCATGTATCTGTAATTACTTTGAAGATTTTATACTTTTCTATATACTCCTTTTGTTTTAGCTCAGAGAAATGCTCCCTTGTTTTGCTGCATGCTATGTAGCATAGACTAAAATCCCTATAATCTGATGGAATTTGAAATAGTGTGCTTGTAAGGATCTCAGGTGTTTTTCATTTGCTCTGACACATCAACAAAAAGCTGTGGTGTGTCGGGGTGTGCGTGTGTGTGTGTGTGTGTGTGTAAGGGCATAATACTGTATGGAATGGCAGAGTGGGGGTGTAACTGGCTGTCTGACCCAGTGACCAGCAGACAGTCACGGATTAGCACTGCAGTGGATTTGCAGAATTGGGGGGTGATGACTGCTGGGGGGCGTAGTAATACAGATAAAAACTGATCTACAGATCAAAAACTGCAACAAAAATCAAAGCTGGACATCCAGAGAAAAAGACATCTATATTACTATATTTATATTTTACTTTTCAAAGACTGTAACCTGACCTTCCCTCCTTGCAGTCAATACACTTTCAATTTTGATTCTGTTGACACTTCTCAAGACGTGAAATGACATAATAAAAGTGATGATGTTAAAATATTTCTGCTACCAGAGTTATAGCAGAGGAAAACAGTCCCTACAAAACCTGAGTTTGTTGTTAATATCACTTTGGCAAGTAAATCTGGTCAAAAAGCACAGCAGTGAGAAAGTCCCAATAATTCTTCAATTTGCAGCTATAACACAGCTGAATTTGATGTGATGTCTTTGGAGGGTCCAACTTCCAAGGGATGGGGCTGGCAGGATTAGCGCTCCGTAGAAGAAAAACAACTTTCTTTCACTTGACTACTATCCATAGTTTGGACTAGAAATGTTGACAATGCTAACAGAGGAGTACAAACTCCAAAAATGATGCACATCAGTAAATACGGCCCAAACATCAAGATACACTTCAAGGTCTGATAGACTCGGACTGAGTAGAGACCAAAACGTGTTCCAGTTTCAGCTGCTGTGGTTTTCTTTCACACTGCACTGTGTCTAATGGACCAAATCCTGGGAGCAGCCTGTTCCCCTCCTGGCCCGTGGTGGCGCTGCACTAAGAACCATTGAAGGAAGCAACACCAGAGCTCAACTTCCTTCTTTATGAAATATAAGCACAAATGGAGTGGTGTCAGATTTTAGTGCTTGCAGGATTTCTGTTGTCACTGGTAGAATACCATGAGCCGTTGCTACCACTAGTGCTAATCTTTTGAGCCTATTATGGTTGTATTTACCCAGAATGCCCTGCACTGTAGTCACTATTTCGCAGACGCATTATGAAAAGGCCAGTAACTTTACGCAATTAATTAGCAGTTAAGTTTCCATGTGAAATCTGTTAACAGAAGAATCCAGGACTATGCAGAGGCTCCACTGCATATTCATGAAATGATACATAATGTGAAATGGGATTAAAAAAAAAAAAAATTAAAAAGTAATATTTTAAGCAGGTGTAATCTAATTAAACAAGAAAGGCATTCAAAAACTTAAAACAGGCAAAAATGTGTGGATGCAACACAGACGGTCGTGGTACAGTGATCTGGAGAACGTTTTATTTCTGCCAAGAAAAATAAGAAGACAAACCTTCAATCAAACTAAAAAGATGTGATGATGAACAGATAATAAAAAAACAAAGATAAAAAAAGGGAACATTTAGGGAAAAAAGGAAGCCGGTTGGCAGAGACATTAACAGGATTAGAGGGGGGTAGTTTCCTCAAACTGGCAACCCACCAGGCATACTGATGACACACACACTCACACACAGAATCATCATCAAATGCAACAACAAACCCTCACCGCTGACCCACATCTCTCTCTGCTGTCAGCAATTCAGTGCAATGGTGTGTGTGTGCGTGTGTGTGTGTGCGTGCGTGTGTGTGTGTGTGTGGTAGCTGGCATGGCTGTGGGGGATGGCATGCCAACTAACCACCACCCTATTCCTATTAAACACAACACACACACACACGTCAGAGCCCTGCCACAGGGAGTCACAAACATAAATGTGGCTCTACAGTAAATCTTGTGGATGTCGTCTTTAAAATTCAGCATATTTCCTCTGAGGAGGAAAAAAAAAACAACAAAAAAAAAAAAAACTGGAAACTGGAAGGCGAATGCGATAAGAAGAGTGATTTATATGTGGAGATGTGCTTCCTTAATGCAAGAAGAGCATCACTCAAAGAAGAAGAAAAAACCCAGAGCAACTGTTGCTGTAAAAATGTTGCTAGAAGAAAAAAAAGCGAATTGTTAGAGGGAGAAAAACTAAGAAGTTTGAGGATAGAATGGCCTCGTCCCGGGGTCAGCAGTTTTTTCAGTTCAAAGAGCCACTTTTAGCCTCGCTGCTACAAAATGAAACTCGTCGAGAACCACAAGATTTTCTAAAAGCGTACAACATAAACTCTTATTGTGAAAGGTAACAAAAGTATACTAAAATGTATTTCTATTTAAATTTTTTTTTTTTTTTTTTTTTTAAATCAACAAATTATCCAGCTCGATTTAACTGGCTGACGTGATCATGGGATTAATGGATTTATTGCTTATTGTGACAGGCTTAGCTACTTGAAGAGGTAAAAATTTCAGATCTAGACACTTGCAGATGTAACTGCAAATATAAATAAATATAAATACACAATTTATTTTTCCTTTTACATAAAAAAATCCCTTCTACTTAACTCCTACCCATACTTTGGACTGCATCAGTCCAATAAGTATTATCCTTATAAAATACAGAGCTAATGTGGATTTCAAGAGAAGACAAATGTAGTAAATAAAAGCAATAAATGCTCTAAAAGGTCAGCTGCAGGTCACAAACGGACTACCTCTCTAACACTTTGATGCTTCAGTTTGCGAAGGCGATAGCTTAACTCCTGCTTTGCTTATTTGCATTTGTTTGCCCTCAGATCATCGGCAGCAGCAGCTTCTGTTTCCAACCAGAGGCACCAACACAACGCCATAACATCTGCAAGACGGGTATGACGACACAACGAAACACACCTTCAACAAGTGAGCTGAAACCCACGGCAGCAACCTTCCACTCAGAAACAAACGTCTTCGTGTCCCTGCTCAGTTCCATCACACTCAAAAAACGCCCTCACAGTGGGATTTAGCCTCAGTCGGTGGGTGAAGGTGATGAGTTTATAGAGGGGCACATTATGCTCCATGAGGATTAAAGCAGCAGCTTTGATCAATCTGTACGTGGATTTATCCCGTGGTGTGTGTGTGTATGTACCTATTTATGTATGCTGGCATGTGCTTCATGGTGAATTAGGGTAAACTTGAAGCAAGGGGATATTGAGAGCATGTGTGTTTATCACAGTGAACCAGTTAAGGATGCGGTTGTGTATCTGGTTGCTAACATGCTGCCAAAAGCATGGAAGTGAGGACAGAGAGATGTGTGTGTGTGGGGGTGTGTGTGTGTGGGGGTGTATGTGTTTTGGCGGGGAGTCTGGCCTACTTTGGTGGGATTGGAGACAGTCTGTGTTTATTTATTGAAGGGGATGCAGCATCTATGAGGGCACACTTCTACATTTTGGAATTTCGTCCTGTTTTACAGTTTTATCACAAATGTAGACTGCTAAACACATCAGCACCTTTTTCCTTTTTCCATTTCATGACCCGCTGTCTCTTTAAATGCCCAGAAAAATCTGTCTGCATGCAGACGTTGCTGTTGCAACAAAGAGCTGCAACAGGAAAACCACAACATTCCAGCAGTCCCCGTGTTGCACTGAGTCATGGAGAAAGTGAAATAAAGTGTTGATTTGTTTTCCCAGTAAAAGTAATCCTATAAGTTAGAACTAGACAAGTGAGAAGTCTATGGTTGTTACACCTGACAGTCTAAACTCCATCCAATTGGGGGCCTAAATTGTGTCATTTCTTACATTTTCACTTTCATACTGCACTGTCAAACAAAACCAAACACTTTAAGAAACCTGTTCCCCTCCTCACCTGTGGGGGCACTGTACCAAGAACCACTGAAGGAAACAACGTGACAACCTCACAACAACTTCCCTCTTTACAAAATGTAAGCAAGAATAAAGTGACGTCAGATTTTAGCGGTGGTAGGATTTCTTTTTTGTCATTGGCAAGAGATCACGAGTCATTTCTCCCAGTAGCGCAAGACACAAACTTTTGTTTAGTTTGTATTTACCCATAATGCCTAGCACTGTACTCCACTTCCGTCAGCTTGGCATTCTGATATGTATTCGAACTGCACCACATAAGAAATCCGGCTGGACTATAAAACTGTTCCAGTACTTATCACAATAAACGATATTGTTGTTTTGTGACCATTTTCAAGTTATATATTGATTCTGATCAATATGGATCAATATGGATATGATCTGCAGGATTCTGTGCCCAGTGTGAATTGTAGCTCAGTCTTTACATCTGTGGATTATCTCCAATAATGCAGCAATACATGTGGAAGAAGTCTGATGTGTGCTTGGTTCATCAGTATTTCTGCTCCACAGAGCAACTAGAGAGACTGGATGGTCTTTGAAAAGAGCAAGACCTAATTTAAGCCCAAACACAAAAGATTTGACTTCACCACATCACTGCAGCTGCCATAATGACACACGTAAACATAGGCCGAATATGAAAGCCGAGATCCGCTGATGGGAAAGTTCAAAACATGTAATGTTGCGTATGACATCATTGTCACGGTGTGAATGTGTGAAGCCTGAAGACTAGAACTGCTATCAGGTATAGAGTTGTTGAGCACCTCATCCGGGTGAACACTGAGGTATTTGTGCTCCTCAACCATCTCCACTTCTCCTGTGATTGAAATGGTGTCTGACGTAACCGTGTTTCTTTTGATATCTCCAATAATCTCCTTTGTTTTGCCCCGAAGTGCTCCTCCAGCTCCCAGGGCTCACTACAGAGTCAAGACCGTCGTAGAAGAAGGCAAGCATGAAAAACACAACGGGGCCAAATTTTTCTGCACTACTGCAGATTCAAAAACTTTACTATATCTCTAAAAGCGCACAAATTTCCACAAAATGCTAAGATTCCATCTTGTTTTATTTTTTTCAAACCCAGCATCATGTGAGGTAGGTGTGTTGTTACACCCGAGCGTAATTTGCACAAAATCAAAACTATTAGGAGCTTTAATGACGGGGGCAAAAAATGTCTAGTTGAAGGTACTTGATCATCTCCACAGAATTTTTTGACAACAACTAGAGCATAATATTGCTTAACCTTAAATTTTTGTCAAGTTTAATAAATGGGCTTGCCAAAGTTGGCTTTCTCGTAAATATCACTGGATGTTTGTGGTCCTACGTATTAAATTATAAAATTAAAAGCAAAACATAGCTGATAACGTGTTAATGCATTTCAAGAAGATTTTGATTTACAACATCTTTGAAAGGCCTCATTTTTACTGTGCATCTCCAGCAAGTGTCTGAGGTGGCAAAATGTATATTTGGTATTTGTAATTCAGGACCACAGTTTGAGTGCCTCAGCTTAAAGACACCCACCCAACTAGTTGAACTAGCACAATAGGCTAGTTCAAGCCAAGTGTTTTTTGAGTTTTGGGTGTGAAACTGTGGCTTTCAAATCATGGCCATCCAAGTCTGGGTTCATTTAAGCTCACAAATAAGAGCACTCTGTCTGTTAGTTTTTTTTAAAAATCTTTCACCTCACATAAAAAGAACTCCTCTAGGTCCAACTGGAGAAATATCCTCTCGTGGGAAAGTCAGAACATGAATCGTTTAGTACCTCCCAGGCCCTAAGGATAACATTACTCCTGCAGAAAATGATTACCACTGTGACTAAACATGGCATGCTAAATATACAACTTAGCTAAAGCTGCATAGCTACAGTTAAATTTAAAAGCACATTAACATAGAGGCTGTTTTAGTTCCCATCGTCGATGTGCATAAATGACGATGAGGCTGACGTGATCCCGATGCCAGACCTGCTCGATGAAAAGCATGTTTGGCTGGCCTGAGCTGCAGATCTTTGGTGTGTCTGACAGGAAGACATCTGAGCTGCAGACTCCTGAAAACAATGAGATGGGGAGCGGCCATTTCCTGTCACTTGACAGGGGGGAGTGGGCCAGAATCTTGGCCTTCACCTCATTTGTTTTTCTACTCATCTGTGATAAATAGGACAAGGGCATATTTATGACACTCCAAATCACCATGAGCGCCATTAGGGTTGATCCAAGACAAACATTCTTGGTTTTAATCAAATTACTTCTGTAATTTTGACTGGAAAGACGAATCGCAAAGATAGGAAAAACACTTTCAGCCATCCGACGAAATCATTTTCCATCATCATTTGCTGTAATGTTTTAGACGAGTTCAGCGCTTTAGTCCGTTCGGTCCGACAGGACTTCTCAGGTTTCGTCTCTTCTTCATCCAGATGAGATCACATCTGTCTGGTGTCTATGTAGCTGTTCTCTCTTCTGAGGGAAAGCCATTACCCGCTCCATTAGCCGCTCCTTCGGCGGCTTCATTGGCTATGCATGAACCGCCAACCCTCCCCCTCGTACAGGCCCCAGGAACACAAATCAATAGGAGGAGGTTTAAGGTGACGATGAAATCAACAGGGACCGCTACAGATCATCATCATGAGGTCACAGGTCAAGGTCAGGCAACACGTCCCAACTCACACTGTATGCTAAGGGAAAAGCTCCAGCAGTCAGTATTTCCTTACTGACTATAAATTGTACGCACAAGCAGAACAAAGCAGTTGGGTTACTGCGCAGCTACAGGACTGGTGAAACGTTTAGATACATGTACAAAGTCTAAACGCCTAGTGGCTTTGGTTCTACATTGTTTTACAATTTAAAAAGTGTTTTGTCACGCCACCTGCACCCTCAAAATTTGCCCTACCAATATCCAGTTGCTTTTCGTTCTCAAGAAGCAACTCGACAATGAGATCGAGTTGCTTCAACATAATCAGTGAAACATTAATCGACATTCTGATGTGTAATGATGACACTTGACAAAATCTAGTTTTTCAATTGTTGACTGTGTTCTATAACTTTGTATTTTTGTGGTTTTATGCCTTACAAATAAACTTGATTGACTGATTGATTTCGGCCCTATAAACATCCTTTTAATCTCAGATTACTTCAAAAAAATCTATATGAACTTTGTCTTGTGCACTTAATTCTTCCAATTATACAGGTTGGTGACTTGGAAAAACAACAGCTCAAATCCAACCTTACAGGTTCCAAACGAGGGTCTAACCTTTTCACCGGCGCTGTACAAGGATGCGAGTTACCAAGGGTGCTCATTTCCATGCCAGCTGTCATTACATTCAGGTGTGGCGGGAACTCTGAAGCGGATAGCCCCTCCTCTATCCAACGCATTCCTTAAACTCCACCGCTTCCTGTGTCCGCGCACGTCTGTGTGTAGGGAAAAGGAAGGGAAGGAAGAGCGGTGTGGCAGAAGAAGTGAGGGTGGTGAACTCATGGGAGGATTATCCGCCTCAGGCACACATTGGGCGTCTGTCCATACAGATGAAAAACACACAGTGTTGACATCTTACTGCTTCTGTCCAACACCACTGACTGCTGGTTGTAGGTTTATGACGCCGTATGACTGAAAAGAACCAGAATGCTACTGAATCAATTCTGTCACTGGATTGTTACCAGTGAGCACTGTTATCAGTTCCACTTTTTTTTATTTTGTCTCACCCTTCAAGATCTTTAATATACTTTCAACCAATGAAGATGAATCTTTAAATACCTTTTCCTAGTAGGGTAGTTGAAGTAATCAATGTTCAGATGTAAGGTATACTAAAAGAGAAATACAAAAAAACAGAACTTAAATATACTTAAAATTGATAAACCAGAGCATTTTTGTCTCTTTTCTGAATGCATTCTCAATGGAACAGACTGTCATCTACTTTGTAGAATCTTTTTCCATGAGCCACAGATATGCTCACATTCAAAATAGCAAGTGGTGCACCGATAAATGGACCCCAATTTCCTTAATTTTGGGTGACTGATGACTGGCCGATACTTATATCGGCCAAACCAAATTCATCCACCGATCTTTCCCACCTCTGCAAAGGTCTACAAATCAGTCACTGCCCTATTTTACTCTGCCAGAAGAGATGCACCCACCAGGGTAACGTCTGCTAGTATGGCGTTAACAATAGTCACTCCACTGTTGTTAACTTAGCAACTTCGTCATAAAAAAATAATCGGTATTGGCAAGTCAAGGTCTGTAACCAGCCAGACAATTGGTGCACCCCTAAAACCAAGTGTTTCTACAGTGGAATAATCCTTCATTTGTTCCTCAGTGGGGTAATTTCTGTGCATCAGCATGACAAATGGTACTACACAAATAAACACAATACATCACGGAAGTATGAGAAGACCAGAAAATCTTTAACTGGACTTGAGGATCTTGCAAGTGTTTTAGGTGTCTGTGAACTCTACTGAGCTGTCCCATAGACAGACAAAACAGATACCGCCTCTATCAACACATACACGCACTGTAATGAGAATGTGTCCAAAGAAAAACTGCCAAACACTGCAGAAATGTGTATTGTATTGTCTGGGGCTCAGAATGTGGTGGGAAACAGACTGCCGGCTGTACTAATGGGAACACACACACACGCACACCCATGCGCTCACATGGTCTCCAAAAGGACACAAAAACAAACACACTGTAACACTGTAAATAACTACTGACTGCTCAGAGGAACTGACAGTAATAACTGTACATATGACTGAGCAGCAGGCGACCCTGTTAACTGAAAATCATCTGATAGTTTCTGTTTCCATTCCTCTGCAGCAGCTCTGGGAAGGAATGATTTGAAGGTGAAATGGATGTTTAGTGGATTTCAGAGAAGCGACAGGTCGAACACGGCGTCTGCAAACTAGTCTGCTGAATTTGTGTAATCTGTTGGGAAATGCAGAGATGACTGTAATCTTTGTCGAATCAAACAGCCGATCTGAGCTCACCGCCTCCCAATTGGAATGTAAAACGAGTCAAACTGAGCTCCAGGGAACCTACGGCAGCTGATTTGTTAGAATGAATAACTAGCTTTGAAGTCTAGATTATTTTCAGCTCTGGGCTTTGTGTGTTCCCAAAACTATTAAAAGTGTAAGAATGTTTAGCAGAAGTAGACAACAAGACTAAAACTAATTCATAAAGTGGTGCGTTCCTGAAGATGGTTATCTGGCAGATTGAATCACTGGACTTCCCCAGAACTCTCCTGTTTACATGATAACCTGAGCAGCTTGGCAGTTGCTCCTGCGCCGATACCACCACATGTGGAAGCTGACTGACTGGTCGGGTAGCTTTTGGGAATCACCTCCCTACACCTTTCTGTTCCTGGACATCACAGATACCATCCAGTTCAAGAGTTGCTGGCAATTCCAATACTCAGGGCCTCCAGACTGCCTACCCACTGGCACGTTATGCCATTAAACTGGATTTACATCTGCTAATGTCATGATACTACATGTGCATCCCCACCAGCCCTGCTTGGCTCATTATATTCAAACTCTAGTTTGTTTGTCTAGAAACTCTGGTTCATTTAGGGAGGTGTGAATATAATTCAACTTTGATGCAGACCACAACATAGATCTCTAGTCCCTCTAAAAGTCAGTGTCTCAGTTTAGTTGAAGTGAACTCTGGAGTAGTTTGAATGTCAACGCTAAGCGGACTGGAGATCACTCCAAAAGCAGAAAGCGGACTACCACAAAGAGCATTTGCTAAACAAATGCAAGAGTCTAACACTGGCTTGACAAATGGATCATGGTCTTTTACCAACAACAAAAGAGAACTCCTACAACTGCCACTTCATTTTTGTTTCCATTTTGTGAAGAAGAAAGTTGTGCTCAGTGTCTTCTTCTGAGGTTTTTTTTGTATTATTTCCTTCGGTGATTCTTGGTGCAGCACCTCCACAGATGAGGAGGTCAACAGGTTTTTCAAAGGATTTTATTTGTTTGACATACTGCAGTGTGAAAGTGAACCACAGCAGCTCCGCAATTGAACTAAGTCTACCAGACTATCAGGTGGGAAAAAGGCCCAGTTTTCCCACACCCAACCCATTTCGTGACATAAAAAAACAAGCAATTTGAGGTTTTCAAAAACTGTTTTTTTTAAAAGAGGTTTGATCATTTAGGTTCCAAATATAGTCGGGTGTTATGGTTGGGAGCAGAACGTCTGCTTTCTAAGTACAAGTAATGCTCCTCCAACAGATATGAAGGGATTTCCATGTTTTCTCCCTCTCAGGACCTCAATTTTTCATGATGAAAGTCCAGTGCATTTAGGGCAAAGGAGCAAGTCTTTCTGCACACTCTGAACCCTCTAATGGCACAGCATCCAACACTGCTGGAAGAATCACTTAGACAAGGAATTACACTAGGAAAGCGTTGTCAAGCCATACAGTATGAAAATCACATCTGAAAATGTTTCTAATTTATTTTTTTTACAGCTCTAAACTAATGTATTGTAGTAGTTGCACTGTGTGTTTATCCTTTTTCTTAGGTACGCTAGCAGAAAAGCAAGGTGCAGCCAAATTTGACAGACATCCCGTTTAATGTTGCAGTTTTACAGGTTTGCTTTTTTATAAACCACTGTCCATTAAAACAGTACTGACCTGTAAATAATTAACAGTTCTTTATTTTAACTGTACAAGACAGGTAGCTTACTGAAGAAGTGCTTAAAGTAATTTAATGAGCCAAATTTTGTTATTAATGTTATTTTCTTTTACTTTTTTTGAATAGTAGTTTTGACAGGAAACAGTTGAGCAGTGGATTCATGTCAGCATGTAATGTATCTTATGGACGCGCTGTGTTTTTTCAGTGTTTCAATTCAAAATGGATCAGAACCAGGGAGCCGTTCATAAGTGGTCCATTTGCATATATTTTGTTAAGAAGTGAACGCAGACATTGGGCAAAGTGGCAGCATGAGAAGCAGAGTGATGTTTGTTTTTTCTTATAAATATATGAGCTCACATCAGTCTCGCAGCGCTCCGGTCAGAGGCGCAAATATAACCCCATAAATATCATCGGACGGGGCGTTTAATTTATGAGAAAAACTGTGGGGAATATAAGTACGTTTGACCATCTGACTAGGAAAGAGTGTGACATCTATGACTACACAGAATCTGAGAGGTGGATGCCGAACTACCAGAGCGCTGTCAAAAAACCTTTTGGACAGTTCGGAGCTTAAGTTGAAGAAAAAGATTCCAATCTTTCTTTTCATTTTCTATCCTAAGCCTTGCTTCATCCCCTGTCAAGCCTAGCCTAGCCTAGCCTAGCCCACTCTGTTTGACCTCGTGTGCGTCTGTCGTTGAACCACAAGGAGACTTTCAGTGTTGGACACTTAACTTTCAAACGTTTTCTCGAATTAACTTTTTTTTGTTTGCACCACTGAGAGAACGGGTCGCATTCACAACCAAATTGGTAATTCTTTGACGGTTTTTTTAAAATAATAATAAAAAAAGCAATAATAATCAAAGAATTACTCAAAATACACACGGTGGGCGAGTGGACGCGTAATGCAATGTGCTGTATACTCAAATACGACGTATGTCTAAAATGCATTTTAGACATTTTACCTGTAAAAAGGTAAAATACAACATTTTAGCCTTTAACCCAATTTTTACCCAATAACCAATTTACCCATATCGGTTATTGGTTATCAGTTACCCAATAACCGATATGGATAAATCGGTTATTGGCTGTAACAACAATACTGGATAATGATACCAAGTTTTCATATGATGCATTCCTAATAATTATAGTTTATATAAAGCAATAGGACAAACAGCAGCTAAACAAAGAGATTATATCTCCTTTTTTCTACAGTTCATATTTTCACACTTCCTTTCAGTTTTGACCACCTAGCCACCAAACAAAACTTGTTAGGAGTAAAAATCCACCTTCAGCTAATCAGAAGGACTCAGTGGGAGGAACGCTTAAAGTTGCCAGCTCTACTTTGTGTTTCCAGACAAGCCGAGGCTTGTGTTGCTGCTGATAGTTGCATGCATGCGCTGCATCTTCTTCTCTGCGCACTAAAGTTGAACTCTGTACATGTAGGTCTGCGAGTATGAGTCCCCTCCAACCCACATGTCCGTCGGTCACGGTGACTCACTCTGCTCTTTCTCTGCTAATTTTGGTTCATCGGGGGCGTGGGGTCTCAGTTACCATGTGATCAGAGAGATTTTCACTCGTTTTTCTCAGGCCTCGCTTCAAGTCACACACCTTTTCTTTCCTGTTTCGGTGTGAGTTACACCTAAACAGCGAGTATCTGCGCCCTGGAGGCTGCAGAAGTCTGCTTGGCGACGCATTTCTCTGCTCAGCTTTCTCATCAGTTTGTGAGAAATGAGGCATCACAAGATGCTGGACGACGGCTGGGGGCGGGATCCGGATCAGGCCTCACTGCAGGGAAGCTTCCTGCAAGCAAATCTTAGCACTTAGGTTAGTAATTACAGTGCCGTCTGATCCGGATTTAAGACTCCGTAATTAAAGAAGAAAAACAAAAACAAAAAAAAAAAAAAACAATGCATTCTTTGCTGCAGCTGAAAACAAGAATATCAGACGAAAATCTGCTGAACAAAGCCGACACGTACTTCTTCGGCAAGAAAATTCTAACCAAGAAAACAACCCGGTTAAGCTATAAAACACAGTTGTCACGTTCTTACTCACTTTACTTCAACTCCCCAACTCTCCATCCTGTTTCTGTTATTAGCTGTGATGGTCTTACGTAAGCCGCGCTTCATTTCAGAGCGCTGAGATAAAGTCAGAGCAGCTCCACAGCTGATGACAGCGTGGTCTGCACAGCTCTGAGAGGAGCGGACCGCATCCAGGGGAGGAGAGGAATTTCATTTTGTTTTGCTTCTCGGAAAAGCAACATCTGTTTTTAAATTCAACTAGAATGTTTTGTTTTTGTTTTTTTTGTTTTGTTTTTTTAAATTCCTGTGAGGAGTTTTTGACCAGGATTGCAACAAATCTGCACTATGGGACATGTGGGAAATGTTGAAGCAGCTAAGATTTTTAAAGAGCAATGTTGTGACTGAGCTGTTGCAGGTTTTTCCCCCTCATTCTTTACAGGCTCTGCTTTGCAGAAAAAGAATGAGGAAGCTCGACCTGCTTAAGTTAATCTTGAGAAAAGTTGTTTCTTCTTGCTAGTTACTAGACGAAGCTAAATTCAGTTTTAAAAAAATAAATAAATTATTGATGCTCATGGCAGTGCGGGGAGGATTTCCTGTAGCAGTCTGTATCATAGTGTTATCTGCAGAAGCCTCTAACTCGAGATTAGTAATTTTCTTGACGTTATGAAAAATTCTTCTTTGCACATTAATCCCGGCTCACCAACACATAGGCCTGTCAACAATCACAAATTCTGCTGGACGGTAAATTGTCCCACAAGTTATTGCGATAAACAATAATATTGTTGTTTTCGGACCATTTTCAAGTAATATGAAGGTAAAGGCATAATAATTCAATAAGAGTGTCTCAATATTCAATAAACTTTAAATTCTATTGAATGCTTAACACTGAATCTGGGAGATATTTTAAATATCCAAAATAAATAAATAAAAACAACAAATAAAATGAATTACGAAGTCTTTATAAATAAAATTGCCCTTCAATACAAACAGTGCTCTAGTTGAGACTTTTGTCATCCAGTTTTCAGGAGAAACAAAGCTAAAAAAAAAAAAAGATAAACAATAAATTATGCAAATGAACATGATTGACTTTGTTTTCATTTATCATGCGATTAATTGATTCATTGCTTATTGTGACCAACGCATAAGATCGGGTGACATGGACTTAAAGTGCATTATTGCAACATGTTGTTGTACTATTGCAAAACTGCTAAAAGTGATTACTATTTGTTACTACTTTTTTTGGTAAAAGTTTGGTTATGACTGCGTGTCACACCAATTATAACCCCTCTAACTCAAACACTGCTCCAGGAAAACATTCCCATGTGCAATACTTTACTTTAGTCACTTAAAAAAAAGTCTGATTTTTGACACTAAACTGCACACAGTAACTGCATTTAATCAAATTTTTAAACTTAGATGAGAAAAATAACATGGATGAGTTCAAAAAGGTGTGAATATCTTTTGCAAGGCTGAATATGTAGAGATGCAGCGATCCGATATTAATATCTGTATCGGGGGGAAAGCAATTCTAGATTAGAAATGGGTGACAATGTGCCCAGTTTGAAACAAACGATTTGCTTAAAATGCAACAAACCATTTGAAAGAAGGTTTGTTGCAGTTTATTTTTTACACTTTTGACCAACGTAGTCAACCTTTTAGTTGAGGTTTTAGTCAGTTTCCTTATTATTTGTTTTACATTGGATGTTGGACCAAGCTTGTGAAGCAATGGGTGGATTTAAGTGTGCTTTTGTGGTGCAGAGGTATCAAATAAATGTGTAATTCAACACAAGCCGATCTGATATCTATTATTGGAAGTGGAAAAAAGTGGATCGGTGCATCCCTACAAATATGTAGATCTGAATGTGGAGCTGGAGACACATTTTCAGGATCAACGGGAGCAGCTTTGAAAATGAACTTGTGCACATGAAGTAGCTGTTTTCAGAACAATCTGACGCTGTGTGGGTCCCTCATGCCTCCCCTGCCTGTTTACAACTGGACATGGACAAAAAAAAAAAAAAAAAGAATGAAGGAAGTGGAGGGGATTTCCACTCAAGGCCCACTGTTAGCAACCAGTGCCCACTTCCACTAATAAACCTTCTGCAGGACCTTCAGTCGTTTCCCTACTAGGTCATTAATTACGAGGCTTAAGTTGACTCACTGCACAACTGCAAAAGTTGCAAATGCCCATCGGACCAAAACACACACGCCTTCGATCCCTCCTTGCAGCTTCAGGTGTAAACATGTCTGGGTTCATTATGAATAACGGAAACGTCACGGCAGTAAGTAAAGCAGTAAACAGTTTTCTCCAACGCTGCGGTCCTGCTACTAGCGGCACCTCTCAGGACCTTTTCACTTCAGAAACAACACCCCGGAGAGCACCGTACCTGCCTCCACCGTATCGCTCAGGTCGTGGTTGGCGGCGGTCCGGGGAAACTCCTTCAGCTTGCGGCAGCTGAGGTTCAGCACACCGCTGGCCGCCGCCTCCTCCAGCGCGCGCTCCAAGCCCCGGTTGGGAGGTAGGTTCGCGCAGCCGACGTGAGGCTGGTTAGACGGGGGAGATCCGAGCTGGGCGAGGGGAGGGCGAGCCGACTCCGGTCCCAACGTCGCCATAATTCTCCGTTTCTCCGCCACGCGCGTGTGTCCGGTTATATCCAGGTGGGAGGCGCGATTCCGCGGGACACCGACTTCCCCAAAGCACTGCCGTGCCGTGTGTCCTGTCGCGCGGTGAGATTCCCAACAAACGGCGCCGTGTCTTCCTCTCAGGGTGCCCGTTACGTCAAGTTTAGCGGATATGAGAAGAGAGCGGCCTCCGGTGCAGACCTTCAAAATAAAACTCTACTGTCAAGCTGCTAATTTGTGGCCAAACAGTTCTAAAATAATGGGCCGTTTCAACAATGTAAAAGCAAGACATTTGACAATGTTGTCTATGTTTTGCTGGCATATAAAATGACTTGTTTCATAGAAGTTCAGCACTATGTCAGAGAATTTATATTTCTCCTAATTTAGACAACTTCTAGTATTCCTCTTGTACCATTTAAAGGTGCAAAAACGTCAGATCAAATATTTATTTACTCACACAACAGGTTCTATTTCGAAGACAAACTATTTTTAGGTTTAAATTGAAATTATATTGATTTACTCATTACGGCTGCGCAGTTGACCTCTCATCGCCTTAAAAGCAGGATCGTCAAAGATCCAAACGAAGTTAGTTGGTAAACAGCGACCTCTGCTGGTCAAAAAGTATGAAGCTCTTCAGACAGCTACCGAGGATATGACAGAAAAAATAAATAAAAATTAAAAATATACAAAGTAAATGTTATCTCAAAACCACCACCACCACTAATGATAATATTATTGCCATAATGATAAAAAATATTAACAATATAAAGTAAATTTGTACAATAAACAAAATAAGTACAATTACAATTTAATTACTCAATAATACAAATTAATTAATAACATTTAACTTGGTACAAAAAATTCTAAAACTTGACTAAAAACAGTGTCATAAATCTCAACAAGAAAGGAGGACAACACTGAGTAAATAATCGTAAGTTACGTAAACAAAACTGGGTTCTTGTGTTTCACAAATAATTATTAATCCCAGAAGACTTTTAGCTCAATTACCAAAAGCCAAGTATTACCATGAATACTTGGAAAAATATTGACTCTAAGCATCTTTTTTTTAGCTCCAGATTTAGCAGATTAACTTTTGTAAGATTTGGCTCACAATATTGCAAGTGGTCAAAATTACAATGCAAGTGGAAAATGTGAATTTTCAACTCCTTTTACATTTGATCTCATTTTAATTTAACATGGATAGTACCTTTGAGATTCCAAATTTCCCTTGAGATAGTTCTGGCCGAGACAACACCATAAAAGTTCCACTATAAAATTAAAGGGCATAATAAATGTCTATGGATATGGCAGACAATGATTAAACCATTTGGCTGTAGGTTTGGAGGAGTCAAAGTGAAACTTTGAAACTTATGAACATAGCAGCTGTCAACCACATATGACTACAGTAGATTTTGATTAGAGAGATATTTATTCAACTCTAATATATTGTGGTCATTCAGTGTCAGTCACTATATATTAGAAAGCTGAAGGTTACCAGATCTTTAAATTAAGTCACATCCAACTTACCAGTGATCCAGTTTCAAAAACTTTACATTTGTGGGTTTGCTAACTGTTGTGTTCAGGGCCCAATATTAGCAAAACATGCCAATATCACTGTATGTCTCTGCCATATTTATTCAAACATTAAAGATAATTTTCACAAACATATTGTAATGTGCAATCTATGTAATGTTGGATGGTAGAAAAAACACCAGAAATACAAATAAACATGTTAGTATCACAATGTTCTTTTATCTTTTAAGTACATGGCAGCCATATTGAATTTGGAGGTTGGGCTTGGTGAGAAACCTTGCATTTTTAAAGTCTGAATCCCAACTTGATGCAGGATTACGGTTCATTTTTCTGACATGAAACTTAGAAGGACCAGTTTGCAGGACAACCTTGCTGTTTGGCTATACGTTTGTTCGCCTGCTACTAAAGTTTACAAAGATAATTGACATATTTACGATTGATTAGAAATTGTTGTCTTTTGCCAAGCTAATAACTACTTTTGTCTTTTTTCGATTGTGGCAGCATGTCTATCAAATGATAAAAGGGGAGAGAGGGGCGACGAATTGGCCACGCTATATGCTAACACGTTTAGCTTTGCTGAACGACAGCAACTAGCTGCAGCCCATTCAGCTTAAGGTTAAATGTAGCCTAATTATTTAAATGCTTTTAAATTAGATGTATAATGTCTTCCTCCTGCCTCAGCGCATAGGGTTAAAACAGGTTAATGCACAGGTAGTTTTATCCCTAAATGTCTAAAGCACATTTATAGCTCTGCTAAATGTTTTAATTGATCAGAAAAAACCTTCAATGAATCTCCAAACTCCCTTGAATTCCTCCAGGGTTTTTTTTGTTTGTTTTTTTTTCACTGTAATGGCCTTAATGTAGGAAACTCAAAACTCTGATGTCACGGGAAAGAAATATTATGCGTAAAAAAAAAGGAGTAAATGACACTCCAACAAGGTGTTATTCGCTCTCTAATCGCCCGTTTTATCAAAAATATGACAAACTGCGAGAGGTTTGTCATATTAATGACAAACCTCTAGTGTGGGAGAGTTGAGTGTAGGCGTCAAGCTGAAAGGCAAAAATCTCATTTACATTTCCATCGCCTCAGTGCTATAATGAAAAAAAAAACAAAAAACAAATACCTGCACTTCTGACTAAAATAGCAACATTTCCAGATGGTCCTAAAAGTGTAGAGGTAGGTGAAGAGCATTTCTATAGAAGTAAAAATGTAACTGGTTTGTGGGTAAAAAGCCTTTATTTGCTAGTTGTGTGTCTGTGTGTGAGAGGGTTAGAGCTGAGTCAACTGATTCCATGACAAGCATGGGTCAGCATGTTGCCACTGCTGATCACCCAGTTCTCCACCACCGTATATGTGTGTTAGTACAGCTTTGTTCACTGACATTATGCACTGCACAATAACTCTGAGGTTGACCTGCTTTTCAGATAAAATTGAATTTTCCAAACAAATAAATAAAAACAAAAGTTAAACAACAGTCTTAGTCATGCTATGCTGTTGGACATTAATGGAAACTTTCTTCGAGTTAAAAGTACATTTTAAAAAGTGCAACACACAACAAAGTGTGACGTCTGCAGACATTTTATATGATATTTTTATTTGAAAATGTGGAGATCTGTCATTTTTGGTTTGACTTAATTTATTTATTTCAAACAGGTTTTCAAAAACAAGAAAACAAGCAATCAGTACAACAGAGGAAATGTAACCAAGAGCAAAACAATTACTTTACTGCTACTTTTCAGTTAGAAAAGGATTAGGAAGAAGTGAACACTTATTTAGTCTTACCCCTCATTTCTATTTAATGAACTATATTACTCACCAACTCAATAGTGATCAAAAATTTGTAATTCAAATCATGTCATAATATACATGTGCCTGTTCAATACAGTGTGCTAAAGAACCAACACATATATTACACTACATAGACAAAATGATTACAAAGTAATCTATGGATAATAATAACAATAATAATGACAATTGTAAATAACAACAGCAGAATAATTACCAACTTCTTGCCAATGTACACCTATATATTCTTCTTAATCTGTGTTATATAACAATAAAGTGTAAAACTAACAGAGAGAGAAAAAACTAATAATAACAAATACAGTAAGATAATAATAAGCTACCAATAGTGGTAATAGTAACACAGAAGAAAGGAAGGGAAAAACACTCATATTTGTGTACAAATTAAGTGTCATAGCTTTGTACTCATTGATGCTTGGTGTTGTTTTAGTTCCATATTCAGTTTGTTCCATTGTTTGGCCCAATGCTACAGTGATGCAGAATCTATTCATATTTGTTCTGATGCCATATTTTGAATTTCAGTATTCGCCCTCCCTTTCATAAAACATTTCCTGAAGATGTTTAGGTAACAAATTATAACAGATTTTTTCAAAACAATGAAGTAATAATAGTCTTGTATATTGCCATTCCTTTCCTTAAAATATCTCCAAGAACATTTTCTTAGACCTGCAATTTCTGAGGACACATACCATGACTAAAAATAATATCTAAGAATTGAAAAGGTTCTCTTCTAAAATGTTGACCTCCATCTTGTGAACACCTTCTCAAACTATTTCCCAAAACAAATCGCCTATTGATTTGGATGTTCCCTTTTCACTGATCATTTTCTCACTTCCCAAAACTGTCCTGACTTTGCAGGGAACATTTTTATCTTGTCGTCTTCTTCTTTTTAAAAATGTCTAAAATTTCCCTTACAACGTGTGACCTCATTATTCTTAAAATTGACCGCAAGTGTGGAGATTCACTTAGGATCGTCACAAACTCACACGATGGTCTCCATGGAAACCCTCTGTGGGATCTACCAAGACACAGTTCCTCTCAGAGAAATTGAATTTGAATTGCTCCTACTTTAAAAAAAAAAAAAAAAAAAAAATCATGCAAGCAAAAACCATCGATGCTTGGCATAAACAGAGCTTCCTCTTTCAGAAGCAGCAGCTGACATGAGGCTGCCCGGCTCGCCGTGCCCACTGAGTACTGAGGAGCTTCATCACCAGCAATTCTGCTGAACAAAGACTGTCACTTGATCTGAGGTATTTAAAGGAATGTTAACCTCTAAAGTAAAATCCTTGATGTCACCGAGGCTGTTTCCTGTCATTTTAACACATTTACATTCAAGATGAGTCAGATAAGGTCATCTTTTTCTAATCAGCCCACGTACCTGTTGGAATATTTGTAGTGAGAGTCATTAACCCCAACAGAAAGCGGAGTACAAAGCTTTCTGGCCTCTCTGCTGTCAGCGAAGGCATTACTAAGTGTTCAACCACAGAAGGCACACAAGCAGTGTTGAATACAGGAAGTGCTAATCAACCGCCTGCCTTCCTTTCAGCAGCTTTTGGTGGATAAGCAGCCTCGCGGGTTTGTCTCGCTGGACCCTAACGCGGTTTCTTCACAGCCATACGTCAGGAGTCCGCGGCACGGTGAGTAATCCGGGGACGTGTTGTGTGCTGGGCAGCAGCTGCCCTCTGCTGGGATGGACGTAGGTTTTTTTTTTCCTTCTCCTTTTTTTGGTTTTTAAACCAAAAAAAGGACATTTTTAAAGATGTTATCATTCACAATCGCAGTTGACTTCTGAAGTCGTACAGGAAGCTGTGAAGTTCGGCTTCTGCTACTGATAACAGACTTAATGTCAAATCTGTTAAGTCAGATGGTGAATCTACCAAAGAAAGTTTATATTTTCTCTATATTCTGTCGTTTGACTTAAAGCCTGAAATTTCACCAATGAACTGTAATATTTCTCAAAGTTTTAAAGCTCAAAATACTATGTCAACATTTGGTGCAAGACAGTCAACAACATGCACTCACTATATCTGCAGAGTTGGATCCATTGTTTCCTCCCAGAACCCCTTTCATTCTTCGTGGCTTAGATTCAACAAGTTCACGGAAACATTCCTTAGAGTTGCTTGGTCTACACTGACGTGACAGCATCACGCAGTTGCTGCAGGTTTGATGCCTACACGCTCATGATGCGAGTCCCCCGTTGCAACACATCCAAAAGGAGTTCAGCTGGACTGAGATCTGGTGACTTTGGAGGACAGTGGAGTACAGAGAACCCTTTACTGTGTTCGAGAAATCAATACGAGATGATTTGAAGTTTGGCTTAGTGCATCATTCTAACCTTCAGTAGATGGGTATGTGGTCATAAAGCCATAGAGTTGATCAGCAGGAATGCTTAGGTGTGTGGATCAGTTGGTACTAATGATCCTAACGTGTGCCAAAAAATATTCCCCACTACATTATACCACCAAGAACATATTGTTCACACCTAATTCTGTCTCTAATGTCCGAATATTACAACAGGAATTGCGAGTCAAAGCATCAGGCAATATTTTTGACTGTGTGAATTACAGCTTCCTGAATCTCTTAGTTATAAAAAGTAGCTACGTTGCCTTCCTAGCAACACAAACCTGTCTTCCCATTCTTCTCTGAGCTCTGACATCAACAAAGGATTTTCATCCACACACCGACCACTCAGTGGGTATCTCTTCTTTTTTCTGACTGTTCTCTAGAAACGAGAGAAAAGACTATATCTGAAAATCATAATACATTAGAATTGTCTGATATGCACACAAAAAAACAAAGTTGTGGTTGCAGTTTTTTTTCAAATTCTTATGGGAAAAAGTCATCTTCAACGTATTTAGATGCCTAAATGAATCGACTTGCTATCGTGAGATTGGCTGATTTGCTATTTATGCGAATAGCCAATTGGACAGAGTGGGGTCTTTTATCAAAATGGACTCAAAGGTCACTCAGAGAGGACGAAGTCATGTCGCCAAAAGTAACATTAAAAGTTTGATCGACATCTGTCCATCTTTGATGGTTGATGGACAAGTTTGAAGAAGAAGATAAGTGCAATCCATGTGAGTTTATTTCCTGTCTCAGGAAAACAACAAGGACATAAAAACGGCACCTTCTTCTCTCTTTTTTTGGACAAACTGGGGAACTATTGCCACATATGTGGCTTGAAAAAACAAAACAAAAAGGGGTTTCTTTGTGAGTAGAGTTGCAGTCAAAAACACTACTAGGGCCATGTTAAGGTTTCATGGGGCCTCATGCAGAATTTGATTGTGGACATTTTTCCAGGTAAAAACATCAGATTTAGTTGAATCTGGAAGACGGAGACCAAGTTTAATTAGCTGAGCTCAAAAAGCGCTCATGCATTGGGAGGCATAAACTGAAGTTTGCTCTCTCTGGGCAAGGATGGATTAACTATTTAACTCAGTTATATACATATATATATTAATATATATACACTGCCTGGCCAAAATAAAAGTCGCCACCAAAAAATGGTCACACTCTCTAATATTTTGCTGGACTGCCTTTAGCTTTGATTACAGCCCGCATTCGCTGTGGCATTGTTTCAATAAGCTTCTGCAGTGTCACAAGATTTATTTCCATCCAGTGTTGCATTAATCCTTCACCAAGATCTTGTATTGATGATGGGAGAGTCCGACCACTGCGCAAAGTCTTCTCCAGCACATCCCAAAGATTCTCAATGGGGTTAAGGTCTGGACTCTGTGGTGGCCAATCCATGTGTGAAAAAG
>CAEGAD010061131.1:0-15725 GCA_903067055.1 Poeciliopsis paucimaculata
GAGTGTTATTAAACTAAAATATTTTAAAGTATAGGGACAAAAATCCCACAAAACAACATATTTTGTTCTGATTAACCACCAAAGACTTGTTCACAGTAGTAAATGACTTTGCAGACGGTAAACTAAAGCCATTTATAAGCTGCCTGTCATGTAAACTAAAAATATGAGTACTACAGCAGCTTAATGAAAGCCAGGTAGAAAATAAATTAAATAAAGCTTACCATAATCTTCGATGAAATAAAACACTTGAGACAAAACTTTCACAGGTAGGGCGTATTTATAAGAAATTTGTTGAGTAAGCAGTATGTGACATAACATCGATGTGTGCATGCACATTACTACAAGGTGGATTTACAGGTAGCACAGATAAACAGAACACCTGTTCTTTATCTTGAGGAAATAAAGAAATAAAGGTGGAGAAGTTAATTAGACTGTAACATGCGCATTCCGCTGCACAACCAATGATGTGGCTCTGCTACTGCGAAGAATTAAAGATTACTCAGCCAGTAGTTGTAACAAATGGACCTGGAAAACATTACCCTCTGTGCTCAGGAGGTTTCGGCCTGGACCACGCACAGGGTCAAAAAAAAAAAAAAAAAAGAGAAAAAGTTCAATTGATCGGTTTGGATGAGATCCAAATGACCGATGAACTGGCGCAGATTTTTCTGCAGATGCGATCAGGATGAATTTGTGAGGCTGAGCATTCAGAGCCCAGGGGGTGAAGTGCTGCTAATTTAAGTGGAGTCATTTAATTTAATTTATTATAAGTTGTTGGGGCCACAGTCAGTGATTTTTGTCACCACGGAGAAAAGGTTAGATGCATTTATATGTGATGGGATCTGGATTCACAGTTCAACCAAGTGAATACAAATAAATAATTAAAATGCGGCATATTAACAATCATATCACGTTAATATGATTATAATTTCACGGGTAAAAATAGAACATGACTGATGTTTTGTCGGTTAAAATGTTGGACAACAAAAAAGTCAAACGTGACCTCTGTTCGGACCGTAATTTAGCTTCAATAATCTATACATATTTTATGTGTGTGTGTGTAGGTGTGTGTGTTTGGGTGTAATATGTTGTGGGGACCGAAGTCTGGTTCCCACAAGGGGAAATGCTGTTTTTGGGTCAAGGTGTGAGTTTAATTTTGTTTAGGGTTAGGCATGTAATGGATAGGGATAGGGTTAGGATAAGGGTAAGATTTAGGCTGTATGAATGGAAGTCAATGGAAGATACTCACACTAACTAGCGTGTGTGCTTGTTTAACATATTCCTCTGTAAATATGTAGACATAATTTGCAAAAAAAAATACATTTCCTTTATTTTATTTTATTAATATTTTTTACTCTTCTAAACCGTAGAGAAAAGATTTACTAAAATTTCAGTTCACCAAGATTTTCGGATGTTTTTGTTCAACTGGTTTGTTTGATTGTATTTGAAAACAATGTTTGTTACTTAATGTACTAAATATTGGGTTTGAATTGAGAATATATATATATTTTTTATAATTAGTCTTATTTAAAAAAAAAATTAAAATGAATTAAATGAATGCGAGTTATGATCGATTAAATGCGCTGATGCTTCATTGCGACTGTCAAACATACAACATTGAGTGGAGCAGTTTGCCGCTCCAAGATGGCCGCCCTAGCTCTCATCAGCGACAATGGGCAAGAGCGGTCCATGATTCGTCTATTCTTTCTATGCAACTGATTAGTAACAGCTACAGATCTTTGGCAGGATTTTGTTTAACCAGCCAAAACATAGTCACAACATAATATCTAATCTATCCATCCATCTATCATATACCATACGTGTCTGGTCTGGTGTACTAAAACATATGCCAGACAGTACCCTGCATGATCTGTGCAGTATGCAGTTGCAAGGTGAATGTTATAGTGCCTTGCAAAAGTATTTGGCCCACTTGAACTTTTCAACTTTTTGCCGCTTTTCAGGCTTCAAACATAAAGATCAAAAATTTGTATTATTTTGTGAAAAATCAAAAAGTGGGGCACTTGTTAGGTGGAACGAAATTTATTGGATATTTAAAGCTTTTATAACAAATAAAATGTAAAGTGGGGCATGCAATATTATTTGGCCTCTTTACTTTCAGTGCAGCAAACTCACTCCAGAAGTTCAGTAAGGATCTCTGTATGATCCAATGTTGTCCTAAAAGACTGATGATGATAAATAGAATCTACCTGTGTGTAATCAAGTCCCTGTATAAATACACCTGTTCTGTGATCATCTCAGGTTGTGTTTAAACGCAGAGAGCATCGTGAAGACCAAAGAACACACCGACCATGTATAAGATACTGTTGTGGAGAAGCTTAAAGCCTTTGGATACAAAAAGATTTCCCAAGCTTTAAACATCTCAAGGACAACTGTGCAAGCGATCATACTGAAATGGAAGGAGTATCAGACCACTGTAAATCTGGTCTGATACCAGACCAGATCTGGTCTGGTATCAGACCAAATCCGTCCCTCTAAACTTTCATCTCGAACAAGGAGAAAACTGATCAGAGAAGCAGCCAAGAGGCCCATGCTCATGCTGGATGAACTGCAGAGAGCTACAGCTGAGGTGGGAGAGTCTGTCCATCGGACATCAATCAGACATACGCTGCACAAATCTGGCCTTTATGGGAGAGTGGCAAGAAGAAAGACATTTCTCAAAGATGTCTGTAAAAAGTCTCGTTTATAGTTTGCCAAAAACCACCTGGAGACACACCAAATACTTTTGGTCACAATGCAAAACGATGTGTTGGGCATAAAAGCAACACAACTCATCGCCTTGAACACACCATCCCACTGTCAAACATGGTGGTGGCAGCATTATGATTCGGGCCTGCTTTTCTTCAGCAGGGACAGGGAAGATGGTTAAATTGATGGGAAAACGGATGGAGCCAAATTCAGGACCATTCTGGAAGAAAACCTGTTGCAGTCTGCAAAAGACCTGAGACTGGGACGGAGATTTATCTTCCAACAAGACAATGATCCCAAATTTCATTCCACCTCATGACTGTGTACCACTTGTTGTTGGTTCTTCACAAATTATTATAAATTTATGTTTGAAGCCTGAAAAGCGGCAAAAGATTTAAAAGTCCAAGGAGGGTGAATACGTTCCCAAGGCACTGTATGTATATACTGCTGATTTAAAGACATGTTATTTCAGTCTGGCTCAGAGGCTCGATTCAAAGCAACAGAAGCAGCAGACCAACACTGTAAATTTATTTCAGTCTTTCGTATTGTAACCCGGGTGTAAATTTTAATTTCCATTCCCTCATCCTCCCATTTTTCCACTCTTTAGGCTCTTTCTCTCAAATATCGCAATAGTTTTGATGATATGTCAGTGGTTCTTGCAAGACTACGACATAGCCAATTGCTGTTGAGTATCAGGATCACATGTACCACCGCGGCCTATCTGCTAAGTATATTAGCTGGAGCAGGGAAGTTTGAAAGATTAGGATGCGTTGGGACGAGCAGAGCTACAGGTCAGTTAAGCATTGTGTTATTCTTTCTTCTTAATTCTGTACGATGTTCACATAAATATGTAGAACAATAGAAGCCACCTACTGTGAGCTGACATGAGAAACCCGGTTGTGTGAGATATAAACTGCAGAATTGGTGAGTGTTTGTAACTTAGCGTTAGCTCATTGATATCACTGTTTGTGTAGCTGCTAAATTGCTGACGACCATAGTAGCCTTGAACAATTAATTGGTGAACAAAAGGTGTCTTAAATATTTATTGAGCACTAGTTTAGACTAGGTATTTTACATTTCATGTCAACTAATTTATATGGTGCATATTTATTCTCACTATAAATACAAGGCACTCGCAACTGCAAACTTCTTGTCTGTCTGCTCCTTCATGAGTCAGACCTATTTTCTGAGAGAACTAGAAAACTAGCCCATTGACCTTATTGGTCACAAACCATTTATATTTATTTATAATATACTGTTAGCTTTACAGATATGCTACAATATCATCACCGTAAGTCTGTATACTGCCCCTTCTTTTTGCTTGAATATACACCTTATTCCAACTGAAATATCGGTATCACAGGCCCACCGTCCACTTTCCTCTGGAAGCAGAGATGTTGATGTGGCATTTACAAATGATGGAGGAGTGAAAGCATTAGGGCAGGTGTTTTAGGATGGTATTTTGCAAAAAGGGTTATGAGTCAGTGTTGTCTGATCCATTTTAAAAATCCAGATTACAGCTGTACTTTTGCTGTAGAGCATCTCAGGGGACGGCTGTCTAAGCAGCAAGCCACAGGGGTGAAAATCATTAATCCACTGTGGGTGCTGCTGCTGTCTGCAGGCAGCACTAACACTCAGCCTTCCCCAAACAGCAACTACACATCAGTAACCTGCTGGAAGATCTGCACACAGGAGCCTAAAACTCACACAACAGTGAAACAAAATATGAAGAGAAAGTTAAATTATTTCTAATCAAATGAAAGAATTTTAAACATGGGATTAATGCCTTTTCAGTGATTAGGTCTGTTTTTTTATATTTCTATGAAAAGTACAAGACCATCCAACCTTTGGTTGTGTATTATACATGTTTTAAAATATAACAAAAGATGTACTGTTTGTGATATGCTGAAATTCACAAACAGCAATTTCTTATTTTATAGAAAAATTATAACATATTTAGGTCAACATGTTCAACTAGTCCTGAATCCCTTTGACAAGATCAATCACTGATGCTACAGTAGATAAACTGC
This sequence comes from Poeciliopsis paucimaculata, assembly GCA_903067055.1. Lineage (NCBI taxonomy): Eukaryota > Metazoa > Chordata > Actinopteri > Cyprinodontiformes > Poeciliidae > Poeciliopsis > Poeciliopsis paucimaculata. The sequence goes on from CAEGAD010061131.1 coordinate 4,734, forward strand.
ATATGCCACAATTCATACCAAAAATACAAAAATTACACTTTGAAGATTATCACGAACTGAAGCACTTTACACTCAATAAAAAAAACTGTTGCTACAGCAAAAGATAGTGGATCAATTAAATATGTAATAAGCCCCAAAAATACATTTTCAAACCATTCTTAACTAAAAAAATAATCATACCTGTGACTTTCTCAAACAACTTTAACCTAATAAATGAACAACTGAAGTCGATATTATATTATGTGAATCTGACAACAGATTCATTCATTCTGTATAAGACGTTAGCCCACATTTTATACAGAATGAGAACAGGTCAAGATTACAAATAAGAACATTTTGCAGTATCTGGGAAGTACGTAGATGAAATGTTGACTACAACGTGCAAATGACTCGTATTTTAAAAGGAATAAGATCTATGTCATTTTTGTTTAGTTTTATATGCAAAAGCATCACTACTCAAACAGGAAGTTATCCTGTTTGAGTTGTGATGCTTTTGTTTTGAAGGGACAATTTGTTGTTTAACCTTTATTGCAAAGGTAGCTTAATGGAAATCAAAAGACTTACAAAGTTTATAAATGTATCTTATTAGCACTTCCTTTGATCACGACACAATGTATGTTTATGATGTAAGTACTTGTTTTAAATACTGTGTGATTTAAACTGTGTTTAATCATACCAAAATAAAGTTAATTTACATTGGGAAAGTTTTTTTTTTTAAGTTACGTTATAATTTATTAATAAAGTATGCTACAGCTAATATGACTTGCTAACAATAGTAACTTTGTTTCTTTATCAGGAAATTGTCTGACCGCCTTAACGCTGTAATAAACAATCGAACATAGCAGAATCTGTATGGTGATTTAAAAATGAATAGTATTTTTTAATGTCATAATGTTAAAATAGTGATAGTGATTGACTCTGTACCAAAATGAATAGTTTTATATCATTGCAGAGTGATTAATATAAAATTCCCTTCTCACTGACCGCAGGTGGTTCTTATCCTCTGAGCTCGGGTCCTCTACCAGAGGCCTGGGAGCTTGAGGGTTCTGCGCAGTATCTTTGCTGTGCCTAGAACTGCACATTTCTGGACTGAGATGTCTGATGTTGTTCCTGGAATCTGTTGTAGCAACTGCTCCAGTTTGGGGGTGACTGCCCCGAGGGCCCCAATTACCACAGGCACCACTGTGGTCTTCACCTTCCAGGCCCTCTCTAGTTGATCTCCAGCTGCGTTCCGGGCGAGAGGCAGGTACACCCTGGACAGGCCGCCAGTGGAACACAAGAAACAAACAGGACAAACAACCATGCACACACACACTCACACCTAGGGAGAATTTGGAAAGACCAATTAACCTGACNGAACATGCAAACTCCGTGCAGAAAGACCCCGGGCCGGGAATCAAACCCAGAACCTTCTTGCTGCAAGGCAACAGTGCTACCAACTGCGCCACTGTGCAGCCCCTAGGGTTCAACCATGTTCATCAAATGCATAAGAAGCAAATGTAAATAAAAAATAATCAGTATTTGTCTGTCAGGTAAAAAGTTTACTTTCTGAAGAGTTTAAGTCCCGTGAAATTATTGTTGTAAAGTTCCACTCAGGGTGAAGAAACTCAGGTACCAATGGCACTCCTCCTTGTCCTAGTGAATGCTGCCAAGTACCAACAGTCTCTGCACAAGTAATGCCAGCTGTTGTTGTAGTGTCCCAGAATCATGTTAGAGCCAAATTCCTCCCCCGGCATGTGAACTGTACTGGAGCCAGAGCCAAGTGTGTGAGCCAGAGAGACAGACTAAGTGACAGTTTCATGCAAAAAGGCAAACAGATGGAATAAACTAAACTGAGAGAGGCATCATCTCAAAGGGAGTGAATAAATGTGATCAATTTATAATGCCCTTTGTATCTCAAACTGAAATCTTGAAGGGTTCATTCACACGCTGAAGATGGTAAAATACTGAATTGTAGCTATATCTGCCCTGGGGCAAGCTCACAGAAGCCAGCCTGCAAATTGTGCCATCAGCCCTTCTCATGGGCCCCACTCTGGAGCCATGCCTGGAGGTGGGGCCGAGCTCCAGAGGGGCCTGGCCGAGTACCTGGTGGCCAGACTTTTAGCCATGGAGCCCGGTCGGGCCCAGCCTGAAGAGGAGACATGGGTCCCTCTTCCCATGAGCTCACCACGTGTGAGAGGGGCCAAAGGGGTCAGATGCAGTTTTGGATGGGTAGTGGCCAAGGGAAGGGGCCTTGGTGGCCCAAACTTTGGTTGCAGAAGCTGGCTCTTGGGGCAGAGCCAGCTTCCGGCTAGAAATAATTGGTCTCACCTCAATGCTTGGCTCTGGTTCTGGAACCAGACTCCTGGAAAGGGGCTGGATATACTTCCACTCTGGAGTTGCCCATGGTGAGAGGCGTCAGGCAGGAGTGGGCATACTTGTTGCCCCCTATCTTGGTGCCGATACATTGGGGTTTACCCCAGTGAACAAGACGGTAGCCTCCCATCGCCTACAGGTGGGGGAACAGATTCTGGCTGTTTGTGCTTATGGGCTGAGTGACAGTTCAGATTACCAATCCTTCTTGGAGTCCTTGAAGGGAATACTGGAGAGTGCCCCTCCTTGGGACTCCCTTGTTCTGCTGGGGGTCTTCAATGCTCACGTGGGCAATGGCAGTGAGACCTGGAGGGGCGTGGTTGGAAGAAATGCTCCTCCCCCGATCTGAATTCGAGTGGTGTTTGTTGTTGGACTTCTGTGCTCATCGTGGATTGTCCATAACAAATACCATGTTCAGGCATAAAGGTGTCTATATGTGCACTTGACACCAGGACACCCTCGGCCGCAGTTCGATGATCAACTTTGTCATCGTCTCATCGGATCTGCGGCCGTATGTCTTGGACACTTGGGTGAAGAGAGGTGCGGAGTTGTCCACTGACCACTACCTGGTGGTGAGTTGGCTCTGGTGGTGGGGGAGGATGCCGGTCAGACCTGGCAGACCCAGATGTGTTGCAAGGGTCTGCTGGGAATGTCTGGCAGAGTCTCCTGTGAGACGGAGCTTTCACTCCCATCTCCGGCAAAACTTTGCACAGGTTCTGGGGGAGGTGGTAAATACTGAAGAGGAGCGGACCATGTTCTGTGCCTCCAGTGTTGAGGTGGCTTGTCAGAGCCACCTCAACAACCTTGCAACCTTGTGGCCGCAAGGTTGTCAGTGCCTGTCGCAGCAGCAACCCTCCAACTCATTGGTGGACACCTTCGGTGAGGGGCAGGGACGCCGCCAGGAATGTTGGGTCCCATAACAAAAAATTTGATTGGCCACCCCCGTGCAGCTGCTGTTACTGTTTTTTGAGTCTATTTAACCCATAAAGTCATCACAATTTTAAAGGCATGCAGCTGCCTTGCTTTATTTGGCCCGAGACTGATAACTACCACAATATTTACTTCTCATGAATTTTACATGCATACATTATGCAAGTACCTTTCTTCCATTAGTGCATCCAAAATGACCCAAATTAATTTCCTATGGAATATAATAGGACTCTTTGTTTCTTACCAGCTGTAACTGTCAGGAAAACATTTTTTTGTGAACCAAACACATTGAGTCCTAAGTGTCACCCGAGTAATAATTACACAGCAAGTACTTTTACAAATAATTATCTTTATTCTTCATAAATGTGTGTGTGTGGATCATCAGTGTTGTGACTGTTATTGTCACAAATCAATCTATTTGCCTTCGTTGAAGTTAGCTAACACTAGTTATCTAACCAATCTAGCTAACATTATTGCCTAAACTTTATTGCGCATGTGTATTATTTGTGTGTCTGTGTGTGTCTGACATCCTGGATGAGAATACCAAAAGAGAAAATGTATTGAATGACATGCAAAACTTCTTGATCAATGTGTTCAAAGTTCTTTTATTATCTCAATAAATAAAATTAAAATTCATAGCTATATAAATAAATGAGTTGAAAAAGAATAGAATGCCTTCTCCGGGTTGGGGAGGATGTCCTGCCCCAAGTGTAGCAGGAAATTGACTGACAGATCGGTGCAGCGTCTGCAGTGAAGCGTGTGCTATACCAGTCTGTTGAGGTGAAGAGAGAGCTAAGCCAAAAACCAAAGCTCTTGATTTACCAGTTTAAGTTTTCACCCTCATGTATAATCATGAGCTGTGTGTCATGTTTGAAAAAATGAGGTCATCGATACAAACGGCTGAAATTAGTATTAGTTTTTTAGGGTGTCCGGGCTGTCCCTAAGAGAGAGAAGCTCAGTCATCTGGGAGGGAATCAGAGTAGAGCCGCTGCTCCTTCATGTCCAGAAGAGTCAGTTGAGGTGATGAGGGCATCTGATTAGGATGCCTCCTGGTCACCTCTCTGATGAGATGTTCCAGGCTGGAGGGACTATGTTTCTCAGCTAGCCTAGGAACGCCTTGGGATTCCCCCGGAGGAGCTAGAACAAGTGCCTGGGGAGAGGGAAGTCTGAGTCTCCCTTCTTAGGCTGCTACCCCCGCAACCTGACCCCGGATAAACGGAAAAAGATGGATGGATGGATAAATGCACATACATACACACACTCACATGCATGATACATACAGCACAATAGAATACAGACGGCAATGATAGCTAGCTTGGTTAGCTAGCTAGCTTCAAGAAATGTGCTCTTTCTATCCCCTCCTCCCCACTCCCCTTGCCCACACACACACACACCCACACACACATAATGGACACTGACATTGTTCGAACATTGCTGTTTTCATTTTGTTTAAAAAAGGTTCTACAATTTCTTCTAAAACTGCTGAAAAAAGTGAAAAATGGAAACATGAAATAATACTTGTGTGAAATAAAACACAGCAGAAAGTATCATACCAAACATTATTTTGAATCAAAATGACAGAAATAGTATAAAAACACATTGATTTAAAGATGGGTCCACAAAGACCCACTCATGGAAGACTGTACAGTGAATATGTAATGTATCAGAGGGTTAATATTACATAATGAAGATTAATTGAACTACTATTTAGATATAAAAGCCTCTCTCCCCCAGAGGGTTAACCTAGTTCACAGCTGAGCACTATAAACTTGACACATGGGGAGCGATGAACGACAGTGCAAGGGTAAAATTTTCCACAATAGACATCAAAAAAATTGAACATAGGAAAGTTAAAGGAAATGGACATTTCTGAATTAATGTTTAACACAAAATAACTTCCTTTAAACATTACTGAATATAAAAACCTGAACAACTGAGAATCTTAAGACATATTTGGTTTGAGACGAAACATTTTCTGAAAACGGTTTTTCATATGGGCTATGACAGGGAAATTGCCCAAGATGGCACTAGAAAGGGGTGGTGCACCCAAGAACTAGAAAATAGAATATATCCTGTCAGTTGTCCCCTGAACAAGTTTGGTAATACTTGTATAAAGATGCAGTGGTGTAAGCTGAAAAAATCTGAAATAAAATTATTACAATAAACTGAATAAAATTTATGATTTTTAAAGGATACTTTTCAATGAGGTTATTTTAAATAATCAAATGAGAGAAAAACACTAGAAAAATACAAAAACTGAAATACACAAGCAAATGTAAATATAGTTAATGGGAGCAACCTAAGAGCAGTAATATGCTAATGCAGGGTTTTTTTCTGCAGGGTACTGTTAAGTCCTCAACAAAGTTTCAGGCCTTTTAGTAATATGTTACTGATATGACTCATTCCATCTTTTTCCCCCTGCACCCACTGCCTGGCTGTTAGAGTAATGCTCACATAATATTTATGCTGGAATATGTTTGATGTCTGTGTGACATTTTTTATAACTCTGTTGGGATCAGATTTTAAATGATATCTGTCAAAAAGGAAATGGCTTTCCTTCGCCATCCTATTTAAATGTAGCCACATCTATGGCACATTTATGGTAATGTGGAAATAGAAGTGATTCAGCTGCAGCTCTGTGGCTCTGAATACCAACTGTGCTCTGGGAGGTGTGACAAACACGACCTTGGTGGCAGCATGTTTATATATATATATAAACTGTAAAGCTATGACAAAAAAGACAGATGCAAAAAGTAGACTTGCATTCAATCTTTCCCTTAGGAACAGTTTTAATGTTGCAGGATGAAAAATTTAGTCAAACTAAAGGAATTAAAAAGGACAGACATTATGGAGAGCTTGGAGCTTGGAAGGTCACTCTCATTGTGCACGTTCAGTCAAGAGTGACAACAACATTCCTTCATCACACCATGACTAAACTAATTCTAAAGTGCATTAGTTTATCTAATTTTTCACACAGACATCTTAGTAAAAGAAAATATGTCTATAAGTGTATGGGTGTATTTAATAATTCATATTCGTACATGCGAGTTAGACAGTGCTGCAGATTGAGCAGATGAAGCTGGTTGGCGTGTGAATGACTCCTTGCATGTTAAGAAAAAGCTCTGGAATCCCATCTTAATTAGGCCTTTTCTGTTTGCTATCTGACATGTTTAGTTACAGATAATGATAGATCATTTTAGAAGTATGGACAAACATTTCTGTGAAAGTTTTCTGGTAAAATTGGACAAACTTGTGTGAGGATGCACATCTTCTGATCATTTCTGACATAAACACAGACAATAAACAAATGTATTTTTTCACTGTCAAATCGAGTTTTCATTATTTTCCTACCAGCATACATTCATTTTGCTTTTGGTAAAATGATCTCATCATGGATTCTTGTGACTGGTAATCCTGTTCTGTGTAATACTGACAGTAAGTCAGATCTCATCCTCTCAGTGTGAACATGCAAGAATCAGGTCATGATGGAAAAAAACAAAAACACACTTTCTTGTTTGGCAGACCCGGGGATCTGCTACATTAGGGGCAATGTCTAGTTTAAAATGTAAAGTACAGTCTGCTGTGTGTGCATGTATTGGGGGCTGGTGGAAATGTGGTAAGGGGGTAACTGCAATCAGTATTAGAACAGCACCGATCAGTATTGGCCTGTTTATGATTTATTGTTTATGTAAAGCTTTGACCTTTGACCAATTTTAGATGATTCTGTTTCGCTTTTAGTAACTTAAGAGTCCCCAAGAACAATATTCTAAAGCCTTCCCACTGAAAGGAGTTAATTGATTGTTTGGTTTAGGAGCAGATGTGTCATTACTGGTATGACAGAGAAACTGGTGTTGAACAGAGATGAAAGGAGTATTTTAAAGCAAAGAGAAAGCTGCTACAGGATTTTATACCAGCAATAAACACAATTATCAAAACTGGCTCTGCCATCATTACTTATACCAAAACAACAGGGTCTGCGTATTCACAACAAAAGGTAGACAGTTATTTAACTTTAAGATCCTCAACTTTTCAATCACAGACCAAGGTTAAGAGCTCAAAATAATAGAGCCAAGATGTACCAGAATTCACAAACAAGTAAAGTCTTTTGACCGACTTTTTATAAAGGGTCAGAATGGAGATAATGCTTTTTCCCCTCTTTTTTGCCATTTACCTCACTGATGCAAGCACAAGCTCCTCCTTTGCTACTCCACTAAGTGGGACAGAGAACAGGCACAAAGGGAGTGCTAAGTACATGTGTATCAACAACATCAGTAAACTGGTGGTTAGTAGTAAACTTCATACCAACCAACAGTTTACAGTGGTTAGTATGCAGCATTATAAGCCTGTAAGGCTATTTAGTAAACAGCTCAGTAATGTTTAAAAAGCTGTGCTTGTCACCTTTTCTCCATAAAACTTCTACATCAAAGTGTTTTTATCAGTTTGACATGATGGGGCTTACATGCTGTGATCACTGATCCAGAAAAAAACAAGTGTTATTTATTTAAACTACAGCAAATAAGCATTTCACTGAAAAAGCTCAAAATGCTGTAATCACAGCCTCCAAATGAAGCCATTAATCAAAGAGTTACAGAAGCTTTCATTCTGCCAATGAGAATTAGCCACTGACTAGTTGCAGTGGTCTAATTAATCAATCTTCACCTTCAAACTCATGTCTATTAGGACAGTGATGAGCAGACTCAGTGCACTCTACACACCTATAAATCTTTGTTTGTCATGGATTAAAAGAAATCCCACCAAGCTTGGCTCAGCAACTTACTCTCAGCAAACTTCAGTCAAAGAGACAAGAAAAGCAAATATAAGAATAAAGTCATTTCATTCTTGTTTCTTCTGTAATCCTAGAAATTAGTTTGACTCCAAGGTTTTATGCAACAGTTTTTGCTATCAACCAATAGCAACAAAGCCACCTGTGGATTCTGTGTTTTAAAAATGTCCAGCTCTTACACATACAGTCCATTTCAGGTCTCAAGTGAGAAACTATTGATTGAGCCACAAATCTAACAAAAGAAGCTTAAACTGAGTAACACCCACTCTCCAAGATCAATCCGGAAACATGACTCAGCATGATATTGCTCTTTCGGAATAAAAAAAGGATTTTCTACTCCCCAGAGACAAGCACGAGTTTTTAATCAGCAGCCAACATGTTGCTGCTGCTGCCTGCAGTTCTGTCCAACTGGAATCAGACCAAACAGCCTAACATTTAACACCTCAACAGTCATTGTGGGAATAAAGCATAGGAACTCTTGGTCTGCCTTCTCCCACTCTCTATTTTTCCTTTTTCATCTATCCCCCATTCTCATTTCTGGTCCCTCTTTTCATTGTATTTTTTCTGCCTTGCATTCCAGGTCTCTGGTGGATTGACATTTTTGGCCGAGCTCCCAGATAACAGAGTGGTATGAAAGCAGTGTGGTGGAACAGTTATTATGGGCAGCGTGCTCTGATCAGGGAGGTTTCAGATCCCAGTGACAAAGACTCTTCTTATCACACCCAGGACTCATTTGGAACACAGAGCACTGAGGTCTTGCCTCATCTTCCTCAGGATAAGTGAGAATTACAGTCAGAATAACATTTGCGTATTCATCCATATATTCCTACCATGTCTTATATTATCAGACAGTTTTAATTTAATCAATGGCCTTTGCACCATTAGATGGCACAAGGGCACTGCCCCACCACATCACCTTGAATAAGATATTAAAAGATTTAAAAAAATTGAAATAAAATAAAAGTATTTTTAAAATATATCTTTTTTTTTAGTTGTGCAACTTAAGTATTTTATAGTTTATTATGAGTGGAGCTATTTTGTTCATATATGTTGTCTGATTGGTGACATATTTCTGACCTGTGGCACAAGATGTTTTGCCGATAGATATTTGTTAAAAAGTGTACATACAGCTTTTAAGAGCAACCTGAGGGGAACTGTCCTGCACCCAGCAGGGGTATGTTACTGCATATAGAAACACCCTCAAAACAACATGTTATATTGTTTTCCACTTTGTCAAGATGGTAAAAGAAAAATAAACTTTATTCATTAAAACTGAAATTTGGGATTAAAAATGTAAAAGAAATCATGAATAACTAGGTGAGCCTATAGTGAGTAATAAAATTCATAAAAAGAATAAAAAAAGAACAAGATAGTTTTCATGCCAATCTGAGGAGGATTAAGATGACTCCCTGATGCACGTCATCAGTGAGGCAGATTTAGTTCTCTCCAACTAATCCATGCAATAGAAACAGATGTCTGTTTGTTTTTCTTACAAATAAATATAAATATTTTACTTGTATGATACAAATCTGGCAGCACATTGACATCTACTAATGTATCACTAATTCACAGTGTTCAGTAGACTTACAGTCATGAAGCCGTCCAGTAGACCAGAGTCAGGTTTTGGTGGAGCTTGTAGTCTCTCCATGGACCATTTCTCAATGATTGAGGCAACTTGACTGTTCTCGGTATTAAGGATCCTAAACCCTGTCATGTTTACACCACTGTATCGGTAAGGCTCCACGTCCAGTGCAAACAGATCCTGGAAAGAAAGAAATCATGGTAATAAGGAGTTTGATCCACCTCGGAAGAAATCTGGTCTAAAATTAACTGAACCAAATCAGAGGCTATGCTGATAACAGGATTTAATTGTAGATTACAAAGGATATGAAGTATCTAGGAATCAAATTAATCAAGTAGATGGAAGAAATGCCTGTGTTAAATTTAAAGCCTATCCTACGAAAATTAAAGATTAGACAAATATAAGAAAATCAGACTAAGGCTGGGGGGGGTGGGGTGGAGTGAATATAGTTAAAATGGTGGTCATGCCACCATTATCATAAATATATTTATGACATTATACATATTCTGATATTTATAATATCATAACTATACTCTTATGATGTTATAAATAATTGTAGTGCCTGGTATTTTTACTCAGTCAAAGGCTTTCTGTGGGATGGGAAAATTATTTAAATGCATACTCTACAAACTAAATAACAGGGATTATTGCATCCCTGTAACCTGGAAATCTCTGGTCATATACGACTCTGACTAGCAACCAGGAAGTTAACATGATATACCTGACTTGTCCCATCCTCAATCTTTGTTCTTGTGGTCCTTTACTCATAGTTCCTCTTCTAGGCAGGTGCTTCAATATGCTTCAGTACCCCCGCAACCTCAACCAATCCAGCAAATCATCACTATAATGCTTCTCCATGATATCCATCAGTGTCCTTTTCAACCGACCTATCCCCCTCCCACACACCTAATCTAATCTCACATTTCAGGTTATGCTGCTACGTCTGGTTAATGCTCCCAGGGACATGTTTAATTGGGCTTTTATTTATTTTTGACATCTGTGAATGTAACAACCTTCAAAGTGATATTAGTTTTACTTAAAACTGAGCGCTGTGAAATGGCAAAAAAATGATGGCTCATATTGTATTGTTTCAATGAAAAGAAAAAAGTAAGCAGAGGTAACAGGAAACACAGAGAAGCCTACATAATCCTCATTTTATATATATATATATATATACATACATACATGTGTGTTTGTGTGTATATGTATATATAGACAAAATAACTGCCTTTTGTGTTTTGTTCTGAAGACAACAGGCAGTTCTTTTGCCTTCAGAATTCTTCATGGCAGAGATCCAGTAAAGTACTAGAAATATTCCTCAGAGAGTCTGGTCCATAATGACATG
>CAEGAD010061132.1:0-152338 GCA_903067055.1 Poeciliopsis paucimaculata
TGGGGAGCAAAGGTTGGCCCAGGTGTAAGATCTAAGAGATGATCTGCTCCAAAGACTGAAGAATATATATATATTTTTCTTGGAAAAAAGCAAAAGTGTAAAAATCAAATCATTTGTAATCAGTGTAAAAAAAGATTTTGTCCTGATTTGAGCATTTTGTATTGTACAGATTTTATGATAGTTTAATTCTAGAAAAAACTTTTAGGTTAATCTGTAAATCCATAGCATCATACAGAAAAATAAAGCCTGAGTAGATATTTTATTGCCCTAATGCCCCAATAAACCTTACAAAGTCTGGAAAATGATTAAGTTTTAAAATTACAATTATGTAGGAGGTAAGTAAAAGGTACAATAAGTACATAGATGACCAAACTTACTATGATACACAAAGGTTTATATTTTAGTATAAGCAAAATTGTTTCCAAATTGCTGACAGCTGAAAACATTTTTTAAAAATCTATTGAATTTATCTAATTTTAAAATGTGGGACCTGATATTTGTTTGAAATCCTGTTTTTAAAGCAAACTGCCTATATTCTAACCTGACAGAAAACTCAAACTGGACAGAACAATGGAATAAAAGATCCCAAAGTCTAAAGAAAACCTTAAAAGTTGTTTGAAAATATTGTGAAAATATTAATCAAGACCAATTTTAATTATGGAAAGTGTGGCTCTTGGAAGCAAGTATTATTGTTGCTAACATTTGACTTTTATTTAAGTATGTTAACTGTTTAGACTGCCTTATCGCAGCAGAAAAAGATAAAGATCACATCATGATGTTGTCCATGGTTGTCCTTCGACCAGAGATTAAAGCTCACATAGTGATTAGTTTCTGTAATTTATGAGATCTTATGATAAAACAATCTGCCCTCGGAGTGCAGCTATGTGGAGCGGATATGCACAGGTGAAAGATGTGCTGTGGGTCAGTGATCAGATCTGAACCTTGTCCAATGCCAATCTTGATAATTTTCCAAATTCATTCATTATCACACCTAGGCAGGTTGAAAGACATACTCCAACATAATGAATGAGGAAAGAAGCAGTGCTAAATGTTTTAAAGCAGGAATAAAAAAAGCACAAGATAAGATTTAACTGTTAGCTAAAGGAACTGCTACAATCTGTATTTTTAGCTCATATTTTTTTCAGTATTAACCACCAAAAGAACAAATAAGCTTGCAGTTTAGGTTTTATTTTAAGTTTCATTTTTCAGGTTTATATGTTTTATCACGACAGCAGGTCTAAGATGTGAAACACCCTCATTTGAAAGACGCTTAATTGTGACCTTAGAGTTTATCTCTGCAACTTGGTTGCATCAGATGCAATAAAGATAGATATTCGGATATCACAGAAACGAAACTTTGGTGTCAGTAATGCGCCAACTCTTCAATCTAAAAGCATCACGTGAAAATTCAGCTTGTAAAAATATGCTAACAGATACGTTTTATATATGTTCTTATACGTTTTACCACATCCTGGTTAAATGTATAAGGCAGTCACATCAATAAAACTGATAAATTCATTTTATCTCTTGTTTTCACCCAATTTTTATGCAGAACCAATTGAAGTTGAGAGGCATTTGGACAGATTAAATATATCTTCCACAAACATTTATGCTCCTTGAACTTTTTTCTAAGTTTGACATGTTACAACCACAAACTTTAATAGATTTACTTGGATTTTATTTAATTGAATAGCATGAAATTGTGTATTACTGTGAAGTGGAAAGAAAATTATACATAGTTTATGAACCTGTCTTAATTAAATGTGAAAAAATGTAACAGGCTGTGCATTCGGATCTTTTCTTTATCTCATCCGGTAAACAAAGCTTTAAAGTTCCCTTCAAGCTCACTTTCACTTCGCAAATGAAATCCATACCTGTGTAATTTAATCTGTTCTGTGAGAAAATGAAGCAGGGTTAGGTTATGAAACCTTACACAGAGCTCTGAACATCTCACCGAGCACTTTTCAGTTCAATCCACAAATTTCCACATAATATAACATACATACCAAAATGTGATTGCCCATCTATGGGGCAAGTAGGTAAGTTAGAAAAGCAGCAAAGAGGTAAGTGGTAGATCTGCAGGTGCTGTGAAGGCTCATGTTGGAGAACTTATGGACTGGACAGCTAAAATTGTACATGCTACAATGTGAACTTTATAGATTGATAAGAAAGCCACTGTTGAAAGACAGTTGTTTAATGTCTTATTTGCAGTTTGCCAAGAACTTTGCAGAGGACACAGAAAACATAGAAGTTCCTTGGCAAAGGAGAAAACTAACCAATTTGAATCATTTTCATTTGTGTGTGCTTCTTAACCATTTTCTTTTACCCAACTCCAGGTTTTAATCACTAACAGCTTTTTTTCTTCTTCAGCATCTCTCCACATTTGTTGTGGACAAGGCAGAATCTATTGTCACAGTAGATGATGCTATCAAGAAGCTGATTCTTCTGGACTCGAGGGGTAAAATCTGGACACAGGAGATGCTGTTGCAGGTCACAGACAAGGCGGTCAGACTTCTTGATTGCGACACTCAGGTTTGTTCATATTCACACATTATGCTCTACATATGTCTCTATGTCTCTCTGATATTAGGTATACTCCCATAAGGAGGTCAGATTTAAACAGATGTAGATGTTCTGCATGACTTCTTAAGCCATTACTTAAATATAAAGTTATTTATACATTTTGGGAACTTTCTAGAAATTACATGTTGTTCAATGTGGTTGTTTGAGTTGATGATTCTCATCTGGTTGGAAAGATTTTCAGAAATACCTCAGAAAAGTGTAAAGCACGGCATGTGAATCTACAATAATTAGTAACTTCTTGAGATGTTATTTTATTTTTCCTTAGCATTTTTCTTTTCCCTTAATAATGCCATTCTGGTTGTTATGCAGGAAGAACTGGAGAACTTCCCCCTCACCACAGTCCACCTCTGCCAGGCGGTGCTGAATCAGACACGCTACCCATCTGTGCTGCTGCTCATGTGTCAAGACAGGGACCAACACAAACCCGACATCCATTTCTTCCATTGTGACCAAGTGGAGGTGTGTGTCTGAGTGTTTTTTTTTCTTCCAAGACTTGAAGTGTGTTGTTACCTGTCCAGGTGCCCTTGAATGTTGTTTGTATTTATATATATATATATATATATATATATAAATATATATATATAAAATATATATATATATGTTTTAACCTACTGTAGAAAGATTCTCACTTCCTAGACAAATAATCACATTTTAAATTATAAAGTGAACCCGTAATGTCATTTATCAAAGTCACTATAATAATACAATTAATTTTCTTTACCTTTCTTTAACCAAGTACACATTAGAAACCATTAAAACACATAAAGAATTACAATTAAATGTTAAAATTCAGTTATAGCTATGCTTTAGAAACTTGAATGGAGCTATTGGACCTTAACCAACATATCGACAGCATTTATTTTCTCTGTTTTGTGTAAATACTGGAACAATACGGCCTGCATCAGTAGTGGTAAAATAAATGGTTGTTATGGAGACAAGATATCAGATCTTTACCAGGGCTTAATGACATTGTAAATTAGAGCAGGGAAAAAATAAAAGCATATTTCTACCATCTTAAAATGGCTCCAATCCGAATAATTTTATAGCAAATATAACTGATATCATATTATTACAGTCTCTTTCTTTCTGGCCGAAGGAAGGAAAGATTTTTCTTTCCTTGTGTTGAAACTGATTCTAATTTTCTATTCAAGAATACAAACTATATTTTAGTTCAATAATATAGAAATATAAATATTTTATGATCACATTTGGACCATAAAAAAAGCTGCAGTTTCCTTGATAGAAGTAATAAATTTAAATCACACTTAAGAAACAAATTCAATTATTATTATTTATACATCAAAACAAAACATATCAAAGATCAGGCTGTTGAAAAAAGATCTTTATTTGTCTCACTGCTCACCAATAAGAACCTGACTGATGCATTTCCAGATATATTCGTAGAAGTTTGTTTTTATTTACAGTAAATACTATTTCAAGTCACAGATTAGTGCTACATACCTTTTGTGTGAAAGAGCTTTTGCAAAGTGGAACTTATTGAGAAAATTCATCCAAAGTCATTGTTAAAACAAGAAAAGAAGTTTAGATATTATTTTTAAACCACTCACCTAGAACTGTGATTTTTTAAAACATTTATTTTCTGCCCTCTGTGTCTCTTTCTGCCTCGTACAGGCTGAGATGGTTCACGCAGACATAGACAGTGCACTTGGTGACAACAAACATGGGAAAAAAATGAGGCTGGAAACCCTCAAGTAAGAACAATACATATGTATTTACACACATACATAGGAATTTATTTTACTAGTTATCTTTACTTTTGTGGCAATAATGACTGCTAGTGATGCATTTTTGCCCCATTCTCCCTGTTCAGGGTGAACCAGGAAAAAATGAAGCGTCAGAGAGAAACCATCCTCCCTCCCTCGGCCCCCAGGGGCCCGCCACCTGTCGCAAATAGACGAGCTGCAGCCGCTGCACACACTCACGGTAAGAATGCACGCAGAGGTACGCAGTCACGCAAACTCACACATTTTAGTAACGGAACATAATTTTACCAGTTATGGTGTTAGTATTTTTTTGTGGTTTATGATAGTTTCTCCACTTGCAGATCCTTACGATACAGAGTCGCATGAAAAGCTGGCCCAGCGCATTGAGAAGGATGTGGTGAGCTTTAATATCCACTGTGGTGGTGATCATTGTCCTTCTCATGAGATCATAATAACTACAGCGTACATGTTTTTTTAATTATTCTTCTTCAGCAAATCCTCAACTGTGCCCTGGATGACATTGAGATCTTTGTGGCGCGGCTGCAGAAGGCAGCCGAGGCTTTTTATCAGCTCAATCAACGCAACAAGAGTAAGAAGAACAAGAAGAAAGGACCAGCAGGTCTGTCAACCTTTCTTCTTCTGCAGTGGCTCAATCAGCGTGACAATATGGGCATATTGCTCACGTTGCAATGTGTGGTTCTCTTTGTGTCCTGTTTGCTGATCATTTTATCATATTTATGCATGTTTTGTCAACACTTTACCTGCTTTCATGTTTTATGGGTTGTTGTTTTTTTTGTTTTTTTTACCTTTGAAAGGTAGAAAATTTTATAGATGTATCAAAAATCCGTTTGATCCAGTATGACAAGATCTTGCAGTATTAAAATATAACAACACTTCTAATCAAACTGTCTGTCAGGGAAGCTCTACACAGTTGTTATGTGTGAGATATTTAGTTGAATAGGTGTTATTACGACTAAAACTGATGATCAGACTGGCACACTCAATTAAGTAGGCATTGAAAAGCTCTCCATTAAAATGTCTGTATGGAGACCTTTTTGTATCATGGTTAAAAAAAGAAACAGTGACAGCTTGGAAGATCAGCGTGGAAGCGCTGCTGGAATACTGTGACTGGTTAGAAAGGCTGAAGTTAGTATCTGCTTTGAAGCTACAGATTCCTTCATTGTTATTTAATTAAAAACAAAACGTAAAACAAAACAAACATAATAATGATATTGAAATCAAAATAATGAATAGCTACAACTCTATTAAAGCATGTCCAAACAGTACTAACAGTGCAGAACAGCTGCATTTAACCAGAGTTTCTAATTGATTCTTATTGATTGATTCTTTGATAGAATTTATTCCAGAGTATCTTTTTGACATTTTATAAAATAAATACCATAAGAAATGCATATGATGTCTGAGTACACCGCAAGTGAACAGTTTCTCATGCAAAGAAATTATGTGTGACTAGTAACGAGACGTAAACATCTTGGTCTGTTGGTACGAAAAAACTTGGCCATGCAGCTGATCAGCATCATGCAAGGTTGTGCTGTGAAAAAGCATTCAAACGGCTGATTTTTTTGACTCTTGCTGAATGTTTTTGAAGACCTATCAAAGAGATGTGGAGTGGTTCATTAAACATGAAAAGGAGTCTGAGATTTACAACTAGCTTGGAAACTCTTTGTAGTTGAGAATTTATGGAAAGCAAGTCAATCTACAAAGATCCAATAACCAGCAAGAGGAAGAGAAACTTTCCTCATTCACATTCATAATGGTAAAATTATTACGGCTAACTTATAATTTTTCCTCCCATCCCTAAATAATGACGCAACGGAAAAGTAAATACTACAGAAGTGGCAATTTACGAAAGCAGTCAACATTTATCTTAAACTCCCATTTTATATCCAACATATCCAACGTCATAAACTTTTTGTTCAATCAGCTGAGTCACTGGTTATGAAACTCTGTAGGAGTTTTTCTTGCCCTGGTCAAGGTGAGCTGTTTATTACCTTTCTTCGTTGTATCGCTTTAGCTATAAAATGTTCCGGAATACATGAAAAAAAAAACACACAAAAAAACGAACATTTGTGACTTTGATCCTTTGCCAAGAAAGTGAAGCCTGCGTCCTGTCTGCAGCAGGGGTGTGGAGCAGCCGGTAACCCTGGCCTCTGTGTGTGGTCACTGTTGTTGTTCTTGCTTACAGAGGGCATGCTGACCCTGCGGGCCAAGCCCCCCTCTGAAGCAGAGTTCATTGACAGCCTGCAGAAACTGAAGCTGGCCCTCAACCTCTTGGTGAGATATCAAAGCTTCTAACCTCGGTCGGTGAACGGCCGCTTTCTGGTCATCGACTCTCCAGTGATTGTTTGCCACTCTGCTCCCTGCAGGCCAAACTGAAGAAACATCTACAGAACCCAAGTGCTCCGGAGCTGGTTCATTTCCTGTTTGGACCTTTGGAGCTGGTAAAGAGTTAAAAACCATAACCTGTTTGAGTTTGAGTAGAGCAGTCTGTCTGGCCTCTCAGCTCAGCCAAGTTTCATTTTAACCAAAACAAATATTTTAGTGAAGGCCCCTCAGTGAGAGAAAAACGGCTTTCCTCAGTCACATTCAGTTCATCGCTTGCATTTTTTACCACATCAGATATTTGTGGTTTCTTTGTTGTTGTTTTTTTTTTTTATTTATTCTGGCACCACACCCACTCTCGGTGCTCTGCTCAAACACTTAACCAACTGGAGTGACATGCATTGCTTTGAAAGCTGGAGTGTTCAGCCACTCCTTCGATACTGCAGGACAGAAAATGATTTGTAAACTCTTGAGATTTCTGTGATATTTCTTAGGAAAGTTGACTCATTTAACTCTTCTACATTGCCCAAGCAATTATGTGTGACTAGTAACGAGACGTAAACATCTTGGTCTGTTGGTACAAAAAAATCTTGGCGATGCAACTGATCACCGTCATGCAAGGTTGTGCAGTGAAAAAGCACAGCACAACCTTTCTGGTTCCTCCCAGAAACTGTGCTGCAGAAGATGGTACATGTATTTGTAAAGCAGCGGCTGACTGATTTTTATTCAGATGTTTTTTTTATGCGCTGCTTGTTTTTTAATGCTGTTTATTAATTGCTTTATTCTTTTCACTGTTTCATTTTATACAAGCTTAGTTTATATGATTAACTTTAGCTTTTTTAAAGCGATGTAGTCGAGAAATACAAAAGGTTTCCATACGATGTGAACATAACTGTATTTTATTGGGGTTTTGTGTGATAAACTAACACATTAGAATAGATGTTTTTAAAGGACACACAAATAAAAAATAAATAAAAGTGAAAAGTGCTTTTTAGAACCACTATTTTCTGCTATTCGTGCTCTCTTGTCTCTACCAGCTTCACACATCTTATAGACTAACACTTTAACATTTTATTTTCTTTTTTAGACTAGCTCAAACTTAGTCAGATTGTATGGTGAGCATCTGTAAACAGGTAATTTTGAAGTGTAGCAACAGATTCTCCTTTTGATTTGTTTCTGGACTTTAACCAGAGTGTTTACTCTTGGCATCATTTGATCAGAATATCTTTCTTAACATGTTCATTAAGATTGGATTTGTGGCATGCGCAACTAATTGTAGTAGTCCTCTCCCCTGAGCTGTGCATCTCTGCAGCTCCTCCAGAGTGACAGACATGTCTTGGTAGGTCTGCTGCTGTAACTTCACAGGATAGTTGTATTTTTAATGAGCTGAAATTGTCCACAAATAGACACTGTTTTCTGATTTGTGCAAGGTCAATTTTGACGTTGTATTAAATGTATGGGGTATTGCGGCAATAAATGATGAATACAAGTGTATGCCAAATTTTTAAGACTTTTATTTGTAAAAGATGATGCAAAAACATGTAATTTTTCTACCACTTTATAATTACACTGAAACTATTTTTGTAGCATTGAAAATGTCTAAAGTGCGTTAATGATTTGCAAAGCACTCCACAGTTTTGGGGTTGTTATGCCATCTTTACCTGGACAGTATCTTGACATTATCTCCGCCGAGTACTTAGAGGAGCAAGAGCGGTGCTCATTACTCAGAGGAGATAATGAGCACCGCTCTTTCAGTCAGGTCCAACTGTGAACCTTTGAACCATGTTCTCAGGTCCTGCAGACGTGTGGAAGTCCTGACCTGGTGCGTTCCATCATTTCCCCTCATCTTTCGATGGATGCCGTCGACTTCCTGCGCGGACACCTCACCCCCAAAGAGATGACCATTTTTGAGCTGCTTGGTGACGGATGGACCAGACCCAGGTGTGTTTACATGTGGAGTGCTGCGGTTCCTGCTGCTGGCTTTGTCTGCTTATTAAGTGATCACTTTTAAACATTCCTCCTCTTACAGGGCAGAGTGGCCCAGAGATCAGTGTGCACCTCCTTATTACCCCAAGTTTCGAAATGGATGGGAGCCACCTGCAGAGTTTTTCTTGACGTCTCCATGGGAAACCGAGGGACCACCCAGTCCACTTGCATCTCCCACAAGCCCTGACTACAGAAGACCCTCACCTGACGATGTAAGATGCTTTTGTTTCCCTACATCAGTTCAGATTTATTAAACACATAAATATGTCTTTAAATATGTATCTCTTTTCTTTTTTTTTTGTCTTTTTTTTAGTATTATGTCAATCCTTCCCCACCAAATGGGATGAACAGCAACCGTAAATATGCCAAAATCCGTTATAATTTTGTGGCGCGGAATCCCAACGAGCTGTCAGTGCTGCAGGACGAAATCCATGAGGTTGTAACAAAACACTTTCCTGTTTTTTACAGTTTCAATTGAGATTTTTACTTTTGCATCAGAACTGCGCCCTGTAAATTAAGAATTGTTAAGGAAAGATCTTGGGGGATAATGTATCACATCTACTCCAGCTTTCTGTATTGTGGCGTGAGCTGTTGAATCTTTCTCTCAGGTGTTGGAAGATAACAAACAGTGGTGGAAACTACGGAATCGCAGCGGCCAATCCGGCTACGTCCCATATAACATCCTGGATGTTGTAAGGCTAGAAGATCCAGAAGAGCCGTACCCGGTAACTTGCCAAATCTGCATGCACAACATTTACTGCAGTCCTGTCTATTCAAGACACACTGAGAAATATTGCAAACTCGTATACAGATTATCTCTCTGATTTCCTAAATACTTTGACTCAGGCTTTGAGAGATGATGCAGAGGCTGCTTCATCTATACCAGGGCAAGAAAAACACCCTTTAAAAAAAATGTGCTAAAATTTTATTTTTGTTGAGTAAAACAGACAAGGTTTATTTCATAACCTCCGCATGAAATATCATAAATATTGCATATGATTCTACTGAAAAAAACAAACAAATATGATGTCTTTACTCTGCAAAGACATGTTTAGAGTCATTTTTTATTAAATGTGAGTAGTTTCTCACTCCTAAATTTTAAGAATCTGCTTAGAAAGGAATTTATCCCTGAGCATCACTGTAAGTGCAAATTTACATCCAAACAAACAAAATAATGGTTTCATGAGAACACAATTAAAGTTTTCTGGATGACCGGGCTGGAGGTCAGAACTAAATTTGAGAGAAAATCTGTAGGATCTCCTGGCGAAGTCGGTAGGGCAAATATTGCTGAATGGCAATTTAAGACACTTATAGACCTAAAACAATAGAAAGACAAAATATCGAAGTGTTACCTGCAAGCTGCTCTGTACAACTTGTCAGTGGTTCCTACGTAACATTCCAGTTTGCACTTCCTCCAGATGGCATGCACAACAAAGATCCTCCGTCAACTCGTGCATGCAGCTCCTCTTCCTTGTTCAAAACACACATTCACATATTTTGCATCTGGCTTTCATTCAAAAATGAATTGGCCGGAGAAAGAGTGAAGCTGAACCGGTTTTTGTCATAACATTGTGGTTTCTCTGTCTTGAACTGTGTCTGTGTGTGGCTGTGTGATTCCAGAGCGACTACAGGAGTTCGCCCACTGAACCTCTGCACAAGAGGGACAGTTTCAAAGGGGGAATACAGAAAGACAAAAGTGAGTCAATGCACACAGCAAAAACAACAAACCGAGAAAGTTGAAACAAAACACTTGTTCTTACTTCCGTTTCTATCACGTTTCTGTTCTGCAGAGATGGACGAGGTTAATAATGAGCTATTGATGAAAATCACAGCAAACAAAAACCCGCCACCCAGAAAGATCCGAATAGAGCGCCCAGCGGCCCCACAGGTGCCATTAACTTCCAAGTCAACTCCAGAGCAGGTGACAAAGTGGCTCAATGCGAAAGCCTTCTCTAAACCGTAAGTTTGCTTCGTTGCATACGTCCTCTATTTGCTCACTTAAAAACCCAACGGCAGTGATGTTTTTAGTGTTTTTGATTAGTCTTTATAGTCATAAAATTACTGGGGGTTTTTCCCAAACCATTTTTGTTTTAGACTAATACTATTGCACATTTGGAGGTGGAAGGCAAGGTTTATAATCTATACCAACCCCAGCCCTCAAGGCTCACTGCCCTGCATGTTTTAGATGTTTCTCTGCTTTAACACACCCAATTCAGATGACTGCAGAGCAGCAAACGCCTGTTAATCTGCAATCAGTAGAGGTCATGAGTGCCGAAGCTGAGAAATGCCTAAAACATGCAGGGTAGTGTGCCTTGAAGACCAGAGTTGTAAAACACTGATATATCATCATACATCCTTTTGTAAATCAGGACAAACCAATCGGTTTTCTTATCTGTTATATTCCAGGTTATAATAATCTCAGTTTTCTGTTCTTACCTGTCAGCAGTGGCCCTCAGTGTCGGTCTTCTGCTGCTGTTGCACATCTGTTTCAATGTTTCACATGTTCTTTCGAAGAAGGCATTCTACATACCTTGTATTATGAGTATATTACATGTACATTACATGAGTAACTACTCATTACTCGTGTAATGAGTAGTTATTTGAGATAAAGTTACCTTTCTATCATCTGGAATCAGTCTCTGTATTCCCCTCTGACTGCTAATATCAACAAGGTACTTTATTCATACTGCAGCATACTGAACCCAATTATACAACAAGATCGACAGTAGATTGATTTATTTTTTTTCATGTGTTAGAATGGCCTAGCCAAAGTTCTGACCAAAATCTATTTCAGAATCTGTCAAACATTTTTAAATCCATGTCTCATTTTCCTCCCACTTCACAGTTTTCCACTAGTTTGTGTTGGTTAATTACATAAATTGTTTTAAGTTTACAATATAAAGGGCAAAGATGAAAAGGCTTAAGAGGTATCAAAACCTTCCCAGGCTCTGTACGTGGGAATAGAAGGATTCAGCAACAATAAACAGAAAAATATGGTATACTAATGCACAAGAATGTGAGAGATGACCTGAACTGCTCTCATTAGTCATGAAGGTGACATTACATCAACAATGACAAGCAGCATTACATTTACATAATGATAATCATTCAGTAGGTGTCTTTATCCAAGGTGACTAACAAGTGAGTAACAAGATGCAAGACAGTAGAAGACCGTGGTATCCACTTTAGGTGAGGCATGTTGGATTGTCAGAGGAGTCAGAAGAACTGGTGTTCATGTCTGTTTTCAAGACTCTCTTTAAGGCAGACAAGGGTCTCCGTCTAACTGATGCTGATAACAATCAGAAAGGAGCATTTACTTTGAGTATGGACAACTGCACAGTCGCTTTAGAAATCCCGCCGCAATGGGACTGTGCAGCGCCTTCATGTTCTTCACCATCTGCAACTGCCATAATGCAGTAACTACAGAGTCATGAAATGACTGTTCTTCAGTCATGTTGCGCAAGTTTTTAGAATTGTTGATTGGGAGATGATTGAAGAGGTAGCTTTTATGTGGCTATATTGTTAGGAAGAGATGACTCAGAGATCAAGCACTAGAAGGAATAGCTGAAGGTGTAATTCCTTTCTAAATGTGGAAATATTCGAGAGGCATCCCCCCAGGGGATGGAACAAACTCACTTCAGAATGCCACTTTTGATGCTATTACAATAAATTGTCTTACTGTCCTTTCTGCAGGACTGTTGATTGTTTGGGAATCCTGACAGGAGCGCAGCTGTTTTCCCTGAACAAAGAGGAGCTGAAGGCCGTGTGTGGGGACGAAGGGGGCCGTGTCTTCAATCAGGTGTCTCTGCAGAAAGGACAATTAGAGGTTGGTCACAATCCTCTGCATGCAACCTGCTTAAAAACCTGTTTTTCTGGGAGTCTTTTTATTGATGTGTGAAATCTTCATACTACACCTGGGCAAGTTGGGACAAAGTGTGCATTTAGAAATGTAGAAGCTGTCAACAGCTTTCAGACCGCAGGAGATAGTCTTAAATTAATGTTTAGTAGAAAAAATGACTCAGAGGTGATTAAAACCAATTATCTGACAGCACTTGTAAAATCAAAGTTTCCAACATTGACACTCAAACTGAAAAAGAAAATTTAAAAAAAGTCAATAAGTTCAATAAAGTTAGATCATAATTTGACAAGAATTAAAATTAGGTTTGCTATCAAAAAATTATGAAAAATAATCTAAATAAATATGAATAAATTTTTTATTAAAGTGTGCAAAACTGACTTAAAATCAAAAATACATAACCAACCATAACTTTGTTTGACATTACAACCTTACTTTTTTTTCTTTCTTTTTGCTGGGTCCACTTATGCCCTGTTTTTTGAATATCCTGCCTGCTCACCTCTGCTCTCAGGTTTTATTGCAAATAGACTGAAAATGAGATGGACAACACATGATCCAGTCTGGTGCTATTGTATTCTCAACTCTCACTCAAGATGGTTCTTTATTTTTTTTTAAATTTTTTACAACTCTTAAGTTGAACTCTGAACTGGTTTAAAATATTTTCTGTTTTATTATAGACATAAAGTAAACTTTGAAAATAGGTTAGCTTCAACAGCAGACATCTTGATGAAGCAGAAATCTGGTCAAATGTGTTGCAGTTTAATCCTTTGTGCTGACATTGCTTAGTGTTATAATTTTCCAAAAGTTTCCCTTTGCTGCCACCTTCAGGAGAGTTACTGTAAGAATAGTTCAGCAAACAACTTGAAGTGTTTGTTACGATCACACCGATCTTCAGATCACTCAGATATAACGTAAACAATATAATAAACAATACATACAAATTTGAAAATGTTGGATGAAGCAAAGATCAGTGCTGGATTGGTAAAGTTTGCCTTTTTAGAAAAGTATTTATTAACATAAACATCTAGAACTGTTTAAGAAATCATAGTCTCTGCTCAACTTTTGGAGCTCTGTCATAAAACTACAACATGTTGTTGCAGTTTTATGGACAAAGTGCTGTGTTCTGGGAATGCCTCAGAGAACAAAATGATATGAAGCATCAAATGTGCTTTCTCTCCAGATGACCCAGGGAGACTCTGAGCTACAGGAAATCATGTCGCGAAGGAAGGAGAAGGTCGACTCCACAAGCAGCTATGACTGAACACTGAGCACCACGATCTCCTTTAGATGTTTTCCCTTCTCACTGCTTTCCAAGTGCAGCAGCTCACTAAATCAGCGAACATTTTCTTGTGATCCTCAGATAAAAAAGAAACAAACAAGATTGAATACACTCATTTTTAATTGCATATTTATTTTGTAAAATGTTAGATGTTTGTTATTCAAGTGTTTTCAAATTATGTTGCATTTTTCTCAATTGATGAAATTATTGAAGAAATTACCTGCTAAGAAGGGGAACTCGTGTTTGGTGTATGTGCAGGACATGCATACAACATACGTGTGCAGAGCAGGGTCGGTGTATGTTCTTAATAATACCATTTTATACTGTTTACAAATTTGTCTGTAAAAATCTAAAATCTTTGCAGTTGCTTTTTAAAATCAGTGCCAGGATGTTTGACATATTTTGTATTGCATAGCCAATTATTTTCATGTTAATGCTAACAGAAAAAAATAAAGCATGCATACTTTTTGTTGTGTATGGCAGAAGTTTGTATCTGGTTGGAAAACATAAATCAGTGACAAGTATTAAAATAAACGTTCTTATTCTTCTTTTCTTGATGTTATCTGACATTTTGGCAACTTAATAAAGCAATATGCCTTTCTCAATAATTGTGGGATCTTTTATATGGCACCCTCTAAAATTAATTGGCATATCTAAAATGGGTATAAACTTTTAAAATGAATGAATCTTTTATTGCTGAAGCATATTTTGACACTGGAAACTTTTTCTGCAGCTCTTTAAGAGTGAATTTTTTTTCATATTCCATGGACAAGACATTAGTGCATGGTATTATGTTGTACACAAAGTATTTTATAGTCTTTTCATTTTGTTTCTATTTGATTACTTGTGACAGAACTAGTTGCTCCTTTACTTCTCATAAAAGTAAAAAGTAAAAAATAAGAGAACAAAATGAAATCGACCAAAGCAGCCCCTGTATAATTTGTTATTGTCAAGAAGTTCAGTTCTTACTGGATTAATATAATCAACTCTAAAGCATTCTCTCAACAATCTGACTTTCTGTCTTAAGGCAGCGTAAAACCATTTGATTTCTCAGTGAAATTGTAGTGACCAAGTTAAGTGGTCACTACAAATGACAAAATCAAAACCTCAACACTCTGAACAACTTAAAAAGTAAGATATAACTTTGAAAACGAAGCCTCCATTACTACTCCTGTAGGGCCTTGTAAATTTGACACCGGTGACATTTTAAAAAGCTATTAAGTGCTATTATGGAATTTTTTTTTTCCTCCTCACTGAGTTTTTTTTTTTAAATTAGTGTTGAATTATGCTACAGCAAAAATAGATCAATCAATTTTAAGGGCTTTTGCACATCTATTATTTGTGTACGTTAGTGTCTATTGTAACCTGGTGTTTGCAGTGTAAGAAGAATAAACTCTAAATTTGTTTTCTGGTATGAAAAATGACATGAAGATTTATAGAAAATGTTCTTGGTGTAAATAGTTTTGATGATATAATTAAAAAATTTACGATTAATATTTTGCAACAGATTTTTATGTACTGTTTTTTCCACCCACTTTTTTAATAACACTGTATTTAATAACTTCAATGAACCGACAGCTGCACAGGAACTGGGCATATGCAATGCCCAGTTCTAAGTTTTAAGGTATATTCTAAGTTTTAAAAGTTACCATGTTTCTGTTATATAAACTATAATAACTGTTTCAGCAGCAGTTTCCATAATTATTTTGTGCTGTTTCCAGTCCATGTTTTCAGCATTATTTTTTGGGCATTTTCTTACGTTTCAAGTTACCATGAGTATTATTCTAATGTAACAAAAGAGATGCACTATCTGTTGTTGAAAGTCTTTAATGAGTCAGTCACATTTTAGAATTTCACCTTTAACATTGAATTATGATTGATCCTCAAAAATAAACAAAATCAGTTTAGTGAACACTAATCTTTAGTGTTCACTAAAGATTAGAACAGCATTTTACATTAAACACTGAAAAACACAGATCATTCCAGTTTCGTCTATTAGATTTTCATATTATATGACAAACGTGAAAAACCCAGATAATCATTTATGGAGATATGCATCAAGCCACAGTTCCCCTGAAGTTTTCAGCGACCTGAAAAAGAACAGAAAAACATCAGTTAAGAGCCTGTTTTGTATAACTGTTTAAAGAAAGACTAATAGCCTCAAAAGAATGTAGTTAGTAACTCAAAAAATGTGCATTTTCTATGACAATGCAGTGTGACTGCTGTAATTGGAACATCCAATTAAAGCAGGAATTAAGTTGGAAGGTTTGAAAGGAGGGTTGGGATTAGGGTTGGAAGGAGGACTAGAAAGAGAAAAAAAGTGGAGCAACTCAAGATAGTGAATGTATACAACTTTCACAATAATAAAATATAATGTCCCAGAGTCTCTTGTTACTTTCTGATCATTTTGTTTATTCGATTACAGTGGCTCGATGTTATTACCTGACCACATCAACCATTCCTCGCCACAAAGTTTTTGTCTCATAAGGAATTCCGTGTTTCTCACAAAGCTCGCGGACCTGTGGCGCCACCAGCTGGTAGTTGTGGCGCGGCATCCTGGGAAACAAACTTGAAAGAGAGAGGCAGAATAATGGACTCAAAAATTAATGGGCATTAGCTGTAGAGGTAAACTAAAAAATTAAAAAATAGTAAAAATAAATATTATATTCAGAAAACAACAAGTAAATATAATTTAAAATACTTATTTTTAACAAAGTACTGAATAGGACAAGCCTTTCTGAGCACAATGCATTCTCTTTGTAAGTATAAAATCCATTGCAGGTTCAGAGGTTACTGTGATTAGATAAATATTTTTTACTGACTCAGTTTTTTTTCTTCATCAGTCTTTGGCTTTGCCCAAATTGCAGCACATTGCAAAAATGCTCACTTGGTAAGACAAAGTCAGTTAAAGTCCAAGTTTAAATCCTTTGACTTACTGATGCTCGATTTGAAAGTTGAGGTGTCCACTGAACCAGTCATTGAAGAAGGACTGCTCAATGTTACACGTGGCTTGTAACTGAAACAGACAAAAAGAATCAAGAATCAACATGGAACTTTTTTACATTTTGTCAAGTTACAACCACAAACCTCAAAGCATGTTATTGTATGTAGTAAACAAACGAAAAGGAGCGTACCATTTTTAAGTGAAATGTGAAATGATAGGCAATTTTTAAAAAATCTTTCCCCCACAAAATCTGGAAAGGTGCGACAATATTCCGGTCTTTTTTTTTCCCCCCAGGTCTAAGCTTACTTTAATATTTTCCACAGCTTTATCTGTGCCATGTTCCTTGGTTTTCATAATGCTGCTTGTCCACCATTGTTTTCTTTATCAAACCTCAAATACCTCCACAGAATATACAGAGATGAAATTTTGTACATATGGACTCTAAAAGAATGACACACTTTTCAGATTTCTCATTGTGACAAAACTTTAACAGCTATGCACTTTTTTCTGTTGGCCAGTCCCAATATAATACAAGGAAGTTTGAAATACCTCAAAGGTACTTAATTTTTTTATCTTTCACTCTGATGATGTGGCTGGGAACTATTCACTGAATACTGTGCTGTAAAGTATTTATCAAACAAAATACAGTAAATACAAAAATCTGCAGCAAATTTGTGCGACTTTGCAGGAATAAGATGTCATAAAATATATAATAAAACAATCAAATTATCTGGAGTGTTGAATCTTAAAACATGTTGATCTGTTTTTCATCCTATTTCATTTTCAATTAAGATAAGCCATTGGCTCTAATTTCCACCTCTGATAAGCAGTACACACAATGAGACTCTAATATTAGTTGATCATAAAGCAGGTACCTGCATGGTCAGCCAGTCTTGGCGCCTCTCATGATCGATCTCCTTTGGCAAGTGGCTCATCTGAGTCACCCACACAAACCAGTGGCTTTCTAAAAACCTGCAGATTTTGACATCAACACATTTGATTCATTGTATTCTGTTTGAAAGCAGAGTAAAAAAGCATATGGCAAAGAATGCAGGAAATCTTATAAAAAAAAGTATACGCAAATGCATAATCAAATTATGATTGTTCTTTTTTTTCTTTTTTTTTTTGTACTTTTCCACTTTGTTTGTCTTTATTTCACAACTAGAACAAACCCGAACATGTTTGCAACCTAAATTAGACACATACACTTTTAAAAGACGTTATCGGAGCGTGCACCATTTTAAATCCTTCTCAGTGAGCTCACCTGACGAACATCATGAGTGCCAGAGAGCCAAACACACCATACAGTGGAACAAAACAGTAGAAGTAACGAATGTAGTAGGTGGAAGCCCAAGCCAGATCCTTCAAACAAAAAAAATAAAATAAAATAAATAATATTATTTATATGTTTCTTTACAAAGAAAATTAGTTACTACTTCCTTTTATGTAAAATATATTTATTCTAAACTGAGGTGGGCATCTTACCACCCAGTCACGTTGAGTAAACATGGTCTTCATTATATTGTAGTTGTAGAAAACTGGAATAAGCAGCGGTGGTGCCACTGAAAGAGATAAACTAGTTAGTTCTGGAACAAGTTTAGATTTCTTTGATTCTTTCCAAACATCTTAAAGCAAGCATACCAAGAAAGAAGTACTGGTGTTGGTAGTTATAGGGGTAGTGTTTGATCTTTTTAATGCCGTACTGCAACAGAGAGAGGCACAGAGTTCAGTGAGCTATTAAGCTGCATTAGAGCTCAGAACGAATTAGAAATGCATTCCTTTTCTGAGCTCCTTGCCTCCACTGGCTGGGTGTTCCCAAGTACAAAGATATCCATCATGTTGATGTCGGGATCCTTCTTGAAAACGTTCGGTTTAGCGTGATGCTGAAAATGTCGGTGGTTCCACCAGTTGGCTGAAGCTCCCTAAAAAAAAAAACAATCAATTATTTTAGAAAAGTCCAGACAGCAAACAGAATAAATCATGAGTTACCTTCAAGTGTCCAATTACAAACTTGTGGACCAGGTGATTCCATTTGGATTTCTTGAAGACAGAGAGGTGACCAAAGTCATGCTGCAGCCATCCGGCCTGCGACTAATGGAGAGGATAAGTAGCTGTTTCATCCATTTAAAGTTACTCAACAACAATAAAGATGGTTGAGTGCTGCTGAAATTACTTGAGCGGTTGCGAGCAGTACTGAACACAGTAGCGTCATCGTCCAGCTTGTGCCCCAGTGCGAGAGCAGTAGAAAGGCCAGGGCCTCCAGTAGCACGATGTGACCCAGATGGAGGCAGAAGAATAAAGGCCGCGCTTGAAAAAGGCCTCTTTTCTCTGCCTGTTCTCGTAAACGATCAAACTCCTCAATGAGTTCTGCCTGCAAGCAGAGAAGTAAAACATATTTAAAGTTACTTTTATTATAAAATTGTATGTGACATTTGTGAAATCCTTATTATTATAAATCTCACTGAAACCTGAATGGAGGTATAAAGACCTGGGGTAGCCAAATACTGCCCTCAAGAGCTGTTGCTCTACATGTTTCAGATATGCCAGAATTAAGGGCTTAATTACTTCCTTAGTACATCATAAAGTTATTCACAGGCCTCTTAATGGACCATTTATGTGATTCAGATGGATTGAACCAGGAAACATCTAAAATATGCATGCATTCTTTAGAATTGGAGTTGAGCATCACAGTAGTTTAAAATATTGTTGAAATGTGAAATTATTCCAAAAAAATTCAATTCCAAAAGCGGAACTGTAACGATCCATTACACAGAAGGGGATATTTTTCAAAGTCTCGTTTTTTTGGAAATCTTGGTAATTGTAGCTTTTAGTTAACGAAAAACTAATATTCAGTTTCTCAAAAAATCTTAAAAGTATATAACAGCAATAAAAAGAGTGACTGAAGTCCATTGGGTTGTTATTAACAACCTCCTCGAGGAGGGTGTGTTACAAAATGTATTTGCCACAGACGTTGGCTGGTCATGGGGTGCTGTATGCAAGGACATTAAAATTTGCTGTGGAAAACACTGCACAGGCAGCAGAGATCCCCCACACCGTTAAATGTAAAATCTTACACTTTTGTTCTCATCCTGGTTTGGCTCGGCCGCCACCAACTCTCCAATCAGCAGAGGCTTCAGAAACTTCTGCACAAACTTTTGATCAGGATGAAAAGCAGCAAAAACTTCCTGGAAAGAGAAAGATTTGACATTTCAGGCACAAATCAGAATAAAAACTGAGGAAAGTTGAGAGCTGTTAAAAAAAAAAAAAAAAAATCACATATATGTTGGAGCACAGCTGAGCCGAATCCAACAGAGGGCAACATTACAACTAACAATGTCTAGTTGTAATGTTGCGGTCTAGGAGCAATGTGTTGACCATAATATGCAGATAAAAGTCACCTTCTGCAGAATTATTCTTATCTCTGGTAAAAATATGCAAAATCCCAGTACCAAATTTATTGACCTTTGTTTCACTTAATTTTCACCTACTGAATGACCTTTAACAGCGGTACAGAAAGGCACTCTACAAAGGTTATTGTTGAAGGTAATCAGAACCAAAGCAGGACTGGTCCTCCACCATATTAGACAGTGGACATGAAGTGCTTTTCCACATGTTCATGATTTGTTTCCCACCACAGTCACCTGCAAAGTTCATCAAACTCCACACGGAGCTAGCCCGCTGTTTCTCAAACAGCAGGCTAGGATGCAGATACCATCTCAGGCATCATGGCGACAGGCAAATCCTATTGCTGCAGTTCCCAAATATGAGATTTGGAGATTTTTTAAGGTGTTAAAGATAGCCCAATTTCTCTTGTGTTAGATTGATAGTTTTCAATAATTTATACATTAATCCTGCCCATTTTTTGTGTTTTATTTTTATCAGTTGCAGTAATCTGCAGAGAGTTGTGCAAAGTAGAGGTATTTAAGGGCCAAAAAAAGTCAACTTCATTTACAACCATAGGTTATGTACCATGTGCAAATGTGTGAACCAACTGGTATAATATTTTTCACTTCTATTTTTGTAGAAAAATTTGCATTATAGTGAAGTTAAAGAAAAAGAAATTGCATCAAAAGATCTCAAATAAAAACCTCTAAGTTGTAATCTTATAGGATTCCATGATAAGAAAATCTTTTATAAGTTCAAGGTTAGTTAGTAATGAAATCAAAAACAAAAGAAAATAACATCAATTAAGAAAAAGTTCATTAATGAATACATGTGGATATCCTTTTGCCAGAGGCATCTAGTATTAACCCAATAAAAAACGAGGTCACTGGTAATCCAGCCAGCTCCAGCTGCTCCAAAATCCAGGATTTCCAATGTCAAATTTGAATCTTTTCGAAATCAAATGTTAATTCTGTTCATATATTTTTAATTTATTAAAGTACTTGTAATAACAGATTAGAACATTACGTTTAGACATTTCAACCTGACATCTGGAGACATAGAGACGTGCATTTAGAAGCATTAAGTAATGTGTTTATCACAGATCATGTCCAGTTACACGTAGTGACTCTGTTCAAAGGTCACAGCGAGGTTCATTCTGCAATTTTAAATATTAACAACACGCTTCTTAATGAAATAACAGAAAAATTCAACTGCACAATCTTATAAAGATGTCCAAAGTAATCGCTGTAGCTCTGTTACATTAAATTTTAAGTTTAAGTTTTAATATAGCAGTTTTTTTTATTTTATGTTTATTTTGCATTTTCCACTATGTGAAATATCAGAAATGGTATTAATAGTACAGAAAGGTAAACAGTCAACGTGCAGTATGGCTAAAAAGTAAAAATAAATAAATAAATAAATCAGACAAAACTTTTAACTCTTTAGTTTTTAAAAGTGGTTCGTATTAAGTAGGATAATAAATGAAAATCAATGTGGAAACTTGAAATGATAATAATATGTAAAT
The DNA here is from genome assembly GCA_903067055.1 of Poeciliopsis paucimaculata. Taxonomy (NCBI): domain Eukaryota; kingdom Metazoa; phylum Chordata; class Actinopteri; order Cyprinodontiformes; family Poeciliidae; genus Poeciliopsis; species Poeciliopsis paucimaculata. Next base: position 21,625 of record CAEGAD010061132.1, read on the forward strand.
AAGATAAGAATTAGTTTGGCATACAGTTTGAAGGGAAGATCTAAGTTAAACCTCACTTACATTCAAGTCAATGTCAAAAAATATATTCTCTGATATAGACTTTTATATCCATATTTCGGCAACATTTAGCCTGAGCAACTTTGCACTTAAAGGTTATGCATACCTCCAACATGAACAAAGTGTATAAACCACACAGCAGTTACAAACTGAACCTTAAAGACTGATTTCAGTTGCACCAATTGATGGGCTAAAATGCATGAAAAATAAAACTTCCCATAATTTTAAAGTAATGACCATTAAATCAATAAAGTGTGAATTTTTATCATTTATGGAGGTACAAAAAGGAATCATCACACTTTCATTAACAGCAGAAGTCAGGAAGTAGAATGCAGACAGACTGGCATAACTTCCTGATAGCGAAGCATCAGCAATGCACATACTGTCATTTGTATTTTAGCAATTTATCAACATCAAAACAATGATCTTGTCCTGCATGAAGAAAGCGTCTTTACCGTCGCATCCTCTCCGGCGTAATGTCCGATGACTCGGGACCCTCCTGGATGCCTTTTGACCCACTGACTGATGTTATAAACCTTTCGGTTGACCACCAGCCACTGGTCGTTTCGGTTGCGGTGCTTCTGCACCTCCTCCCAGGTGTAAACGCCTGCAGTCTTCCCGCTGCCTGGCTCTGCAGGCTCGGTCTGCTGTCCACCACCTCCCATCCTCCTCTCTGCTGCTGCTGCTGCTGCTGCTGTCCCTTCCTGGATTCACCTGTTCACAAGAGGACCAGTCTGCCCTCACAGACGGATGAGGAGAAAACAAAAAACAAAAAAACATCCAACCACAATCTAATCAGGTGTAAACGCGTTTTAAAAGAAATTCCACAATAGATCCAGCTAGCAGTAATGAAGCATGCATTGTTCTGCTGAGCTTAACATAAACCCTCTCAGATGATGCTTTCACTTTTGTCTCACAAATATGGCGGCGATCAGGTGTATTACAACAATTATTTGTAACTTACAGCATCCAGATCCGGACTGCTCTCCACACACACAGCAAGCCCTTCACCTTCAGCGCCGTCCAGCTGCTTTATAAAAGCAGGAAGGCGATCATAAAAGCCGACCGAGTTGGCAGTCCTCCCTGATAGGCCCTGTTCACTCACTCACCCCCCCTCCCAACACTTCTCTTCGTCCCTTGCGAACTTCGAGCGGATCTTTCGAGGCTTTCTGACCAATCGGAGAAGAGCAGCTCTGGCTCGTTGGAGCGCTGCCTCTGCACCATGGGACAAGATGCTGCTGAGGCTACGCCAATGCTGAGGAGCGGGTTCGGATCAGATTGTGGACAATCAGCTGCAGAGACCCCCTAGAGGCCGAACCCCAGAAGTGCTGCTTGTTTAACACCGGGGTGAATTAACTAGGCCATGGGTCATAACGGTCCGTGCAGTCAGTGTGTTTCAGCTCCAGCTGCTCCTGCGACACTTTGTGGTTCACACAGATTATACAGATGGGTTAGGGATTATCTGAAGTAGTAACTATTAGAGTAAGGTGATGATTGATAATTTTTCATTAAATGCAAATGTTTTACGTTTTCTGATCAGAATGGACAAGGAGTAGGCAGCTTCCCACAGACTGCTTGCACATATTTCTTACAAAACAGGTTACACAATGTGCAGATTACGAGTCCTCTCGTTTCTTAGCACCAGAGCCCCCCTGGCTGCCAAACAAGTGCAACTAAACAATACAACACACAGAGGTAGGTTTTCTCTATGTGGTCATTTTATGTCTTTCTAATAGCCTTTGTGCAGCAGATGGTGAATATAAAATGTTCCCTTGTGATACATGCCCTTTGGACTTTTTCTCGTTTGGTTGAACTTCAATGTAATTTATTATATTTATGTGGTAGAACAATAAAAAGCAACTTAATTATTAAGTCAAATGGTAATTTTTTTGTATAAGTATTGCATATATTCATGTTTACAGTACTGAGTCAATACTTAAAATTGTTACTACAAACTAAATTGTTTCAGCATTGATCATCTGGAAACTGAAAATTGCTCTGTTCTTGCAATAAATGTCTAATATTGCTGGCTGGCTTTCCTAGCCCTGCTGAATTGTAGCGTTCCCACAGCATGACAGATTTAAAGTGATATCCAGTGTTACTTTTCAGCTACACAAAACATTTTTACTCTGACTCCTCTATCCACAGTGAGTAACTTTTATGAATGAAGAAGAACCTTGCTTTAAATAAAAATGCACCACACACACAGTTTGGTAAAGTGAGACTTCTGGTTTGTACACAGGCTTCGTTTTTCTAATATTCTAATTTTCTATCTGCTGTCCCATTTGAGATCAATTGAACATAAGGCAAATTACTCTTTTCTAGTAATATGCACAACGTACCTTGAGTTTTGGTTCCATTTTTCAGTTTTTTTCAGTTTTGTGTCCAGAAACATGTCTTTCTGGACATTCTCTAAATGTCTCTTTTTTGTCTCTTTGCTGTTCTTTTAAGTGCTTATCAACTCTCTCTCCTGTAAGTTCCTGTTCATTTTGTCTCCTCTCTGTCATTCAGCATTTGCTCCATGTTTAAGAGTGTTTAATTTTATTTGACACATTCTCGCTGCAGTTCTAAAAGCGGACCATGTGAAATAATTACTTTAATCTGTTAACTTAAGCACTGCAGATAGATCTGCAATTACAGTGTGGAAGTGTGTCCATCATTTTCCACTTTATTTTATATCTGGTAAAACGTAATTAGATGTCTTAGTAATTAAAGTCTGATAGGATCTGCCAGAATTCAATACCAACTTTCAGTTAATCACTGTTTTACTTCTACAATCAAAACTTTAATTTGATCCTTTCACCAACTGGTCTCTCTCTGTTTGTCAGTCTGTCACTTTATAACCTATTAATATATTTATGACTACTAAGCTTAGCTGCTATAAAATTGAGGATAGAAACTTAATTCTGTCAGTTTGAATATGGTTAGTGTAACCCTTACTCGTGTTTGAATTTGGTTAACTTATTGATTATCTGGCTAATGATATTTGCTATTTAAGAACAGTGACAGTTTTTTTTCCCCTTTCAACTTACAACACAGTGCATCTGGAAAGTATTCACAGCTCTTCACTTTTTCTACATTTTGACAAACTCCACCAGGTTGGATGGGAGACGCCTGTGCAGCCATTTTCAGATCTCTACAGTGATTCACAGAGTGGTTCAGAAGCCTTTGAGATTTTGCATGCTTTGGGTTGTTGTCCTGCTGAAAAATGAACCGTCGCTCTAGTCAGAGATTAGGAGCGCATTTGACTTTCAAATATCATTTAAACATTCGCTTGCTAGCTGGGCATTTCTATTAATGACGACGATTTCTTGCCTGCAGCTAATCAAAACATGCATTTAAGATTTGCATATTACATCAAATCAATAAAAAAATAGTCTTATTGCAGAATTGTGAGTCTAAAAAAAATGTGCTTAAATCCTTATTGTATGATGCAAAATATTTATTTGTGGGGAAAAATACACATTTTCTGGACATTAATACTCAGTGGAGAGTCAGTGCTGCAAGGAAACATGATCTGCTAATAAAGAAATGGTAACTGGAGACGATGCATTCATCGGGAGTTCTAGGCAGCCACAGCATGACCCAGATTCCCACAGTGAACAATCAGCTATCTATGCCTATTTCATGTGGCTGAAGAGATGCAAAATAAAGCATGGATATGATACTATGGGTAATGTTTTTATTGTTGAGGGATTGGTTCTTCCTCTCTTCCAAACTATATTGGAAAAAGTGAGGTTTGCCTTCACTTTAAAAGAGACATATCAGTAAATATCAAGAGAATGTTTCAGTAAATAATGTATTTCCAAACACCAGGAACCCCAAATGAATTTGATGTTTATTTACAGACATTTCACCCTAATAATTACATAAATGGTTATACTTTCCATATCTTATAGTACTATGAAAAAGCACTGCGGTCCTTACAGATCTCTTTTGTTTTTGCTATTTAAACACAAGAGAGCTGAGCAGTAAGGCAAATTTCCCAATTAACAGATCAATCTTCGTTTCTACCTTCATCAGTGGTCATACCTTTTCTCTGCAGGTCGTCTGGGCTCTCCCTTAGAGACTGGTTGAGAATCAAACATGCTAATATTTGTCTGATAACCTGGGGATGCTTTCTTGCTTCTGAATTTGGATAATTTGCCATGACTGAGTGCACATGAATCCAGAAATAAAAATGCCCATCCATCTGTTCAAACATTATGCTTAAATGCTCTTGAGTTATGCAGTAGAACAATGATCTGAAATGCCCACCTGCAAAGAAATTGAAGGTTTTGAAAATTGACAAAGTCAAAGTTAAGAGTGATTACGACGGTGTGGTATAATCAATAACAATAAATTCACGGTTTAATGTGGCTGAATTAAAACTGTGCTGCATAAAAGAGAGCACTTCCTCCAGTCCTGTAATAGACTTCTAACCAGGATTTGCAATCCTGGTTAGAAGGATTTGCAATCCAACCAGGTTACCACAACCTGGTTGTGGTAACACAACCAGGTTGTGCTGGTTGTGTTACCTAGCAGCACAACCAGCTGCTAGGTAAATGTGGATATTACCTTTTCACATAGGCCTAGCTTGTTCTGGATGACTTTTTAAAATTAATAAATTAAATAAAAACCTACTTGAAAAACTGGATTTTGTTATCTCAAGTTAATTTCATTGAACTCAATTTTGTGCTTTATGACAAAAATAATTGACACATAGGAAAACAGAAAAATACAAAATGTTTTATTTGTACTTCTAAAATATTTTGCAACATCTATGGGTGCATAAATCATTTCACGGTAATTTCACTTAATAACTTTGGTCATGATTGCTAAAATTTCTTCTATAAGTTCCTACACATTACAACACATCTCTTAAGTATACAATGGCAAGTTACTTACAAAATTTAACAAAAATTTGATCATTATTTTTTAAAGAATATTTCTTATGTTTGCCTCTCCAGTAATAACACTATGTAGTAGACAACAACTGTGCAACAAAGAACAAAACTGTTTAAAAGGTTGCAGGTCTACAACTGAAGAAAGCAAAATGAAGGTTCTGAGATTTGATAATATTTAACCTTTGTTTGACAGAATGATTACAATAAGAGGACAATCATTCTATCAGTAATGTTACTTATTACTATTGGAAAAAACTCATCATATTAACTGTCTTACAGTCAGTCAGTGTGACTGAAAATGTTTACCAAAAAACATTTAGTTAATTATCTTATTTAAATTATGATAACTTAACTAAAAATAATTAAATTATCTTCAGTCTTAAAGATAATTTCAGATGATCCTATAAGCTTTACATTTAAACTCCTATAAGCTTTAAATAGTTTTTCAATCCATTAACTACACCATCTTCAAAAATGGATGAATTAGTTACGCTTTCAGTTTTTTTTTTTTTTTTTTATTCTCAACACACAACATGTTTTTGATGCAAAAGTAGATCACTTGATTTATAAGCAGCTCTTTATTTATGAAGATAGGCATCAAGCCAGAGATCACCTGACGTTTTCAGTGAACTGAAAAAAAAGCAAGAAGGGGAAAAAAATGGGAAAACATCAGTTTGTAACCAGGCTGGTGAGCAGGCAAGCAGTGTGTTGTGAACTGGAAAAAGACAGGTTACCTCTGGCGTCATTACTCTGCTCATGCATTTTAAATCAGCGGAAGGATTATTTTCAATTTAGTTTAAATAAGTGTGATTTCTGCTTCAACTGCCTGTCCTGTCTGGGTTATTACCTGACGACATCAGTCATGCCTCGCCATAACGTTTTCATCTGGTAAGAGATCCCATGTTTGTCACACAGCGCACGGACCCTCGGAGCAACCAGGTGGTAGTTGTGCCTCGGCATTCTCGGAAACAGACTTAAAAAATTTGAATCAAATTATTAGAAGAATCAAAGTCAAACCGACTAACGTGATTAATAGTAGAGCTTTAAATTTCTAATAATTTAAGACCAAATTTTATACCTCACTCACTGAAGAATGGCGTTATTAAATCAGAAACAATAGAGAACTCAAAGTGTTAACATCGCGAAAGCCACGCAAAACATTTTAAATGCCAGGTAAGATATCTGGCAGTGTCTTTGATCTGAGTGGCAACAACAGATTAACAGGAAAAAGGTCACCTCATTAGTAGCCGCATTTGTCTTGCAAACGAGAGGCCAGCATTTTCATAAACCGCTGTCGACTTACTGGTGTTCGATTTGAAAGTTGAGGTGTCCGCTGAACCAGTCGTTGAAAAAGGACTTCTCTATATTACATGTGGCTTGTAACTGAAACAGAAAATGATGCAGAAGCATTAGCTTGTTAACGATGCTCCTCACTTAGAGGTACAAAATGACAATAAACACTTTTCTGATGAGACAAATGAGGCCATTCAAATCAACGAATATACACTCGTTGATTTTTAACACACAGCAAACTCCTTCGCATGTGTCAAGACATTTTTTAGAACCACAGTGGAGCATTTCCACAACTAACAGAGCAAAAAAGTGTTGCTGTGAAATTTGTGAGAACATAATATCCTGAATAATTATTATTTTAGTTGATTGTTTCAGCTAAAATAAGTTAAGACTTTTTGAGTAGCTGCAGTGGGAATATAAATTAGTGCAAAGTTTGTTTCTTAATAAATGAATCCCAATTAGCATGATGAACAGAAGCCTCTGAAATGAGCGTATAGATGTTAAATGCCAGCTTGGATGGCAAATGACACACTTTGCTCAGTTTAGCAGCACAAAATTGAGTCTTTAATATTTTAAATTATAGGTTATCAGGCATTAAATTTCTAAGTAAAATGTTTTTAATTTAATGCACGATTTGCGGAGTCTGTTCAAACTTTCTTTGTGAATCACACAATTTATTTTCTGGCTTATTTAATCTATTTGTAAAGCACAGTGGCTGTAATTGCTTGGATGATGAGGTAGAAGGCAAAAAAAATGTGATAATGGAGCACAAAGTAGTGCAAAAGAAAAGTGATACATGTTTAACAATTGTTAGGTAGAAATCTAAAAAGTGTGAACTGCATTTGTGGTCTGGCCACCCAAGTCAGTGATTCACAGAGGCACCTTTGCTGAATTAAAACTGGGAATGTAGGAAAAGGTGTACGTTTCTAGGTAGGTTTAACTTTATGTGTTGAAACTTATGGCATGTTTAAGTGACTGGAAGAAAGCTTCAGATCCTACTGTGAGCAATGTCAATGAGTGAGGAGACAGCTTATAAGGGGATTCTGGGTCAGGTAAGGTAGACAAAGTCATAAAGCACAAGGGATAATAAAAACTAGCTAAGCTCCATTGCCTGCATTGGAAACAGATCAGAATGTCAATATTTTTGATCTGTCTCTCTTCTCACATGCAATATTAAATGTTTTCTTGTTAAAAATCCTATTTTATGGATATATATATATTTATTAAATATAAATTTGATTTTTTTTTTTAAAAACATACCTGCATAGTTAGCCAGTCTCTGTTCTTTTCATGATCTATATTCATTGGAAGATGGTTCATCTGAGTCACCCAGACAAACCAGTGACTCTCCAAAAACCTGCAAAATAAGCAATTTTAAAAATGTCATCAAAAGATTCTGCATTTCATACATTTGCAGTTTTTGACATTTCTTATTAAGACAGGTCCTTTAATAATAACCTACATATTTTGGTAGAAGGTAATCTAATGAAATGGTCTAATATACACTTATAAAGGTTATGTGAATTTAACAAACATCAACAAGATGTGACTCACAGGTCAAAATCAGTTAAAACTGCCTGATCCATCCAGGGTCAGAGCCACAATTTAGGCAATATAAAGTAAAGACAATGTTTAATGTTTACATGAATTGTTAATTAAATATTAAAATTATCATTATTATTTTTCTTAATTATTAAAAAAAAGAATGTTTCTGCTAAGAAAAATAAGCTACACTGTGGTTCAGTTAATGATTAGGAAATGGTCTGCTTTGGTGAAAGTCTAAATTACTCTGAGCTTAGAGAAAAAACTTAACAATATAAAACACTTAATAACAAGTACTATTTAATGATAGTATATAAATAATTTTCAACAGTTTTTTAGACACAAGTCATAAGCATGTTCCTTGAAAAACAACTTTTGGAAACAGTTGGGAATTTTTTTTTAATCAGTTGCTAAAAGAATGAAACTAACAAGCAAGCAACAAATGACTTAACAATTCAAATTCTTACCTAACAAAGAGATTGAGAGCCACAGAGCCGAAAAAGCCATATAGGGGGACGTAACAGGAGAAATATCGAACATAAAAGGACAAATACCAAGCCAGATCCTTTAAATGACAAAAAAGAGAAAAAACACAATTTCATTGTTTAAAACATTTTTTCTCATGTTTTTTATGTTTTTAAATCCTGATAAAAAGACAGAAATACTCTTGAACATGTTTTACATTATTTAATCGTTTTCAAAATTACTGGACGTTTTTTCTCATTTATTAAAATTTTACATGAGAATCTGTTTCTGAATTTTAGACCTGCTACAAACTCTTCCAATTAAAGCTTGTTAGTTGTCTTTAGATGTCTTAAAGGTTTCAGATCAAAAATAGATATTACATATAATAGAATATTGAATAGCAGCTTTAAACTTTTCCTATTTTTTATTAGCATCTGTTTGGACTTATACGACTTCTAACAACAAAATGAAGTAATTTATTGCTTCTAAGAAACATTCAATCAAAATTTTCCTTACAATTTACCATAATAAAATACTTTATGTTGGCCTGTACCAATACAAGACATTAAAGTTATGTTTACATACATTTTTATCATTTGTGTCGTTTTTAGAAATGTAAATAATTACATGCACTGCAAAGCATATGGTCCAAAATCTTACCACCCAGTTTCGGCGAGAAATCATGACGTTTAGATTTTGCAGGTTGAAGACAACTGGGACGAGAAGAGGCGGCCCCACTGAAACAGAGGTAAATTATTATGATTTTTTTTTTTTTTGTCATGAAAAATAGTTCATGACTTCAGACAAACATACATAAAAAGAAGTACTGGTGCTGGTGATTGTAGGGCATGTGTTTGATCTTCTTTATGCCGTACTTAGAGAGAAAAAATAAGGAGAAAACAGTTTGTGAGCTGCTACAAATTTCTTAAAATACTTAAAACAATCTTCTGCCAGCTGCTTGCCTCTACAGGTTGAACAGATCCAAGAACAAAGACGCCCGACATGTTGACATCGGGATCTTTGCTCAGGACGTTTGGTTTGGCATGATGATTGTAATGCAGGTGATTCCACCAGCTGGCTGCAGCTCCCTGTAAAACATAGGACTCTTAAAAACAGGAAAAAATTACCAAAAGATGTAAAACATCCAAACTAAAAAGGTTACCTTTAAATGTCCAATAACAAACTTGTGGACCAGGTGATTCCACTTGGACTTCTTGAAGACAGAGAGGTGACCGAAGTCATGCTGCAGCCATCCAGCCTGCGCCTGGCAAAAAAGTTCTATTTTCTATTAACTAAGGTGATTTAATCTTCATGTGACAGGCAACTTTGTTGAACTTACCTGAGATGTTGCCAACATGACAGCGCACAGTAAGGTCAGAGTCCAGCTCGTCCCCCAGTACCAGACCATCATCCAGGCGAGAGCTTCCAGTAGCAGGATGTGACTCAGATGGAGGCAGAAGAATAAAGGTTTGGCTTTAAAAAGTTCTTCCTTCTCCACCTGGGTGCGTAAAGTTTCAAAATCCTGTATGATGGCTGCCTGTGGAAGAGAAAAAGGAAGCTGTAAAAATGTTTTGTTAATGCCTTTTCTGAAAAAAAAAAATTATAATTTGTGAATGAGTAAATATTGTGTAAGTTATCTGAGATCCTTGTGAGACTTGAACTATTTGTACATTTTTGTTTCCCTCCTGACTTGGCTCTGACGCTGCCAGCTCTCCAATCAGTAGAGGCTTTAGAAACTTCTGCACAAACTTTTGATCAGGATGGAAAGCTGTGAAAGCCTCCTGTAAAATATTAAAGAATAATCATATTATCAGTACAGCTTGGAGTAGAAGAAAATGTCCTGTAACACAAAAGATATTTTCCTCAAATTTGTGTTATTTCATACACCATCACATTTTGATTTTCACTTCTGCTTAGATAATTAAAATATGATCTTCAGAACTAGGTTCATTCCATCTCATTTGCACTTTCAGCTTTTAGGATATATTTATAAAAACAAATGAATGACACAACCTGATAAACAAAGATCATTGTGCTAAAATCTTTACCTTTAATACTTTGTAATGGCAAACTGTGACAAGAAAATTATATCGGGCTTTTATATAATTGTCAGATTTATGTCATAAGAAAAATGTTATATGACCACTAATTGAAGAATTCAACAACACATTCAAGTTCTCCTTTGGGAACCTATTGTAAGTGAAGGATGCCCCTGCCTGATTTGTATTTCCTTCCTTGAAAAGGGCCAGGCTCTTAAACCTTTTAGCCTCATAAAGTTGTTCCACCCGCCACAAGTCTGGCTGGTGTTTCAACCTTGTCACAATCTATGCAAATTGGGCCATTTTTAGCTACAGTTTTAGGCTCTGTGCATAAATAAATGTCCGCAAAAAAATCTGGACTCATCTTCAACACAGTCTGTAATTTTGAAACCCAGGGGGTCACTGTGTCTCCTCACTTATTCAACATCTGCCACTAATCAGTTCTTTGCCCTTTATTGGTCCTTTATTATGATGCCTTCAGTGGTCATCACTGGCACAGTTTTCTCTTTGGTGTTCTTTCTGGTAAAGTCTGATGATAAAAACGTTTCTCCATGAGGTATAATTGTGAAAAAGTGTTTGCCCTCGTACTGTTGTTTTTGTTTTTACTTTCTGTTTATGCTAAAATGCAAGGGTAAATTAAAACTTCAGCAAAGAAAATCATTCTTAATCATGTAAATGATCCAATGACACTTTAGTGACATGCTAATATTTATAAATGGTGGGTCTTGAACCTTTATTTGGACATTTTACATTTTTAAAATATAAAAATGTTAAATTTAATAGCACAAAATTTTAATTAGAAAAATTATTATTTTTTTATTTAAAATTTTAATTGAAAAACTCTTTCATTTTTAAATGTAATTTTTAAAATGTAATTTTTTAGAGGGGTCATCTGATCCCTCTAAAGTATTCAGAAGGATCAGATGGAGATGATTTCCTGGCATTGAGTTTTATAATCTAAGAAAGCTTGCTATGTAAAAAAAAAAAAACTGCTCTTGTTTACTGCCATTATAAGTTGGAGCTTAATTCACACTGCCAGTCATATTGATGTAATAGATTCATTTCCATCTTGTGTTAGCAACATTTAATACTCAAGTCATCCTTCCCTTTGCATTAAATAGCCAGCAGAGGGAAGAAATTAATGGTAAAAATATTGCACTTCACAAAACTTTGTGGAGTCACAAAGAAACCGGATGCAAATAAAATCCACCAAATAGCAGGAATGTCTTCCTCTGAAGAGTACCACCAGTGCAGAGCTTATTCAACATTGGAAGCACAGAGATAATGTGTCCACTGTGTCATCCCATGCAATCAGAGACTAAATAAATAATTTTGTAATGCTCTGTAACTGTACATTCATCATATTAAATAGTTGCAGTATTCTATGAGCCAGTCATATTCTCTCATTCTTGTTGAATCTCAATGTAATGTTTTAGTAAAGTTCATATCTAACTGCTTCAAAACACTATAAAACCTTATTTTATTATTAAGGTTTTATGTTAACTGTTAGTTCATGAATGCATCCTGTTTTTATTCTGATTAAAGAGGCGGCATTACTGTAGCATCCTCTCCAGCATAGTGGCCGATGACATGAGATCCTCCTGGGTGCCTTTTGGCCCACTGAGTGATGTTGTAAACCTTTCGACTGATGACCAACCACTGGTCATTTCTACTGCGGTGCTTCTGGACTTCCTCCCAGGAGAAAACACCTGCAGACTCAGTCTGCCGGCCTCCAACTCCCATACTCCTCTCTGCTGCTAACGCTGTCTCTGGATCCGGGAACCTGCAGCCAGTCATTGACACATGAAGTTAGACCCAAAAAAAGGCGCGACATAATTAATAATTACCAGAGTTAGTAAAAGACAGTCATGCATCTAGAAATCTGTGTAAAATCATACACGCAGGAGAAGAAAATTTGCCTTTTTGGGTGCTTTTTAAACATGCATGATACATTCTAAATATTTGGTTTACATGGCTTATATTCTATAAAACTTTTTTATTTATTTATTTTTTTTACATTGGCTGTTAAGCGATATTAGAGGGGGAAAAAATGTAAACTTACACAATCCGGACTCCTGCTGCTTTTCTCCGGACTTCAGTCACGTCCACAGACCTGTTCACGTTATTTTCTCCGCTCACAAAGACCAACTTTTAATTAGAAAGACCATACAAGCCATCAGTTCGTTCCCTCTATTTAGTCATCCTCCTTCCCTAGCACGAACTTCAAGCGTATCGTTCGAGGTTTTCTGACCAATCAGCGCGCACCTTTCATTCATTTCGGATGGCTTGGTTCGGGTCGGGGCATCAGGGGCACAATAAACATACAAGGTCGTCTGAGAGCGCAAAGAGAAAAAAAACAAAAAAACAGCAGGGGAGGTGTGTCTCATGTAACTCTGGAGATGCTGGACATTTCCTAGAAAAAAGATAAACTAATGCAGTGAAGCAACCGCTGGGCGTAACTCTCTGAAATAAACAGATATGCAGCATTTCAACCTCTTGTTTTGTTGGACTCCTTATTAATAATTTAACACGTGGAATCAATGGTCATGTGGCTGAAAGCAAAATCTCTAAAACTTGTTTCAAACTTTTTAGTGATAATAAGAATGAGTAAAAACAAAGGGCTGTTGAGTCTTGGCAAAGCTAGAAACTTGTAGATAATTGTAGGGGAACATAAAGACCTGCATGAAAAGTTACGCTGCAGAAGTAAATGTTAAATAATTAAAGTTTAAGGTAAAAAAAAAAAAAAAAAAAAAAAAATCATATAATTTTATAATCAAACTTTAAGGTAAAAAAAAAAAAAATAGTCATATTTTTATTTTGGTTGGTTCATGCTTCTTTTACATAGCATGAAATAATAGAATGCTGCTGTAGTGATAGAAAAAATATTTTCTTTAGGTTTTTGTTTTGTCATTAAGTTATTTCTTCACTTTCCATAAATATCAAACAGTTGTATCAGTTATGCTTTGAGGATGTTTTGCACCATCTCAGGTCGAGTTGGCAAGGTTCACAAAGTCCAAAACAAATTTAAAGAGGAGCAATATTACCTCACTCTGCCATGTCATGCTGGACCTTAAGAAAATTCTTTAGTAGGTCACAAGTTTATCATGCAGTAAGATCATGTACTGTACTCATGTACACCTTTATCCTTTGCAAAACTTTCCTGAAGAAATAAAGATAAGGCTGGTGCACAATCAGTCATGCCCTGGTCACTGTGGTCACCCGATATAGAACACAAGACTTCCACAACTAGTCCACATATTTCAAATACATTCATCAATGTTACTTTTATTGATGTTAATTAAACATGTTAGCTATATAAAATGTGCAAGTTTTTGGTTTGAGTGCAAGCAGTGTGGTCAGTGTTGTTTTTGTGTGTTTTTAAATAATTCTCCCACCACTTACTTTTCTGAAACTTTACCAAGCAGTAAAATACACTTTCATTACCAATTACTGCACAATTGTGTTTTGTTTTTTTTAAACAAAATTTGGTTTTATATTCAAATGTAAAAAAATTCTTTAAAGAGGATTTATTTACAGATGTAATTTGCCTTAACTTCTGCAATAACTTCTGTTGTAACAGAAGTAAATTTAGACTGACTGCAAATTTTTTGTTTCTTATTGAAATGGTAAAAGCAAACCGCTTCTAACTGTAATTCAACCTCTTAACTTTTGGATGCAGATGCCGTTTTGCACATGTGAAACTATTTTAATGCAGCTCTAAGATAATTTTATACTTTTCTGTAAAAGTAGCCATTGCAAGTGCAACAAAGCAGATTTCTAGCACACCTGTCAACTAAAATATCCTTAAGAAAAAAGATGCATGGTTTAGTATAACAGCTAAAATAAAAAAGAAAGTACATGAACAGGTCAGCATTTTATTGTTTATTCAATGATCACATACAGTTATAGCTGAAGGACTAACAGAAGAAAGTTCATATTGTATGTTTTTGATTAAAAAAATCTTTTATATTTGTCTGTATTAAAAATGATTTATTTTTTTTACAAGAAAAAAAATAATTTACTGTATTGTCCAGTTCACATTCCACTATGGTTAATCAAAAAATATATAATAAATGCTTCATGTGCGGTAACCATTGCCACTCTGTTATTAAAAAAGAAAAAGAAAAACCTCTAAAGTTCTAATTTTAACACCAACAAAGTCAAAGGTATAACTTGATTTTCAGCCACGCAAATCGGATAGAGAAAAATCTCAGTCCATTTAGAAACATTTAATCACTTATGAAGGTATGCATCGAGCCAGAGTTCCCCCGAAGTTTTCAATGAGCTAAAAATTAAAAAAAAGAAAAGGAGACAAAACAAGTTTGGTAAATCGCAAAACATCTGACAAGCAGCTGTTTTCTATAACGAGTTGTAACAAATAGAAGGATTTGTGCATTTATTCTCATGATATTTCTATTTATTATGGACATTTATATTTATTTAATATTTTCACATATTTTGCTGATTCACCCAGTGAATTATTACCTGACAACATCAGCCATTCCTCGCCACAAAGACTTAATTTCATAAGGGACCCCATGCATCTCACACATTGCACGGACCCGAGGGGCCACCAGGTGGTAGTTGTGGCGCGGCATCATGGGAAACAGACTTGAAGAAACAGACAATAAATAACAGATGAGTCCTCATTTGTGATGTCTCAGCATTTTTCTGCGTGAGTTTGAAAAATCTTATACTCATTTCACGCACATAATCGTTTGACTTACTGGTGTTCGATTTGAAAGTTGAGGTGTCCACTAAACCAGTCGTTGAAGAGGGACTGCTCAATATTACATGTGGCTTGTAACTGAAAAAAATCATATGAGAAACACCTCTAGATATGTGGATACGTTATTTGACTTAGTATTTCTGCTGGGTAGCAGTAGTTTATAGGCAAGATTAATTACTGTATTAAAGCTAACAATAAAACAAAGCACAGTAAAACGCATCAACCTGAACTAAGTCAGTATTTACGGTGTACAGTCTTTGTAAACAGATTACATCTCAATGATCATGTATTGATGGGTGTCTTCAGCTTACAGGGTGCAACAGACAGACTAATGAGCAGAGAACAAGAAACCTTTTAGTCAGGCTCATGGCACAATTATTAACCCACAATATCTACAGTTTATCAATAGTTTCCTATCTTAATAAAGTGAGATTAGGTTTATTACCTGCTGCCAAGATTGCATTAAAAACAGACATACTCTTCAGAAGAACTGCAGTAAAAACTGCAGAGTTCCATCCAGGGCAATTTATGACATACGCCATGTTACCCAAAGTTTTAGTAAAACATTCAAACTGTTCTAATTGCTTGTAAATAAAAAATAAATAAAACTTTTTTTCACTATATAAGCATTACAAAGCCACATCATTTGTATGATTGAAATTATTATGTAGCCTGTGTTTGAAGCAGCTCGGCAGATTATAGGCGCCAAATTGTTTGGGGAGGTTGAGTTCTGCAGACAAGCAATATCAGCAGAATACAAATCTTTATTATGACACTTATATGGCTTTCTTTTAATAAAGCAGGTACCTGCATGGTCAGCCAGTCCTGGTTCTTCTCATACTCAATCTCCATTGGTATGTGATTCATCTGAGTCACCCACACAAAGCAGTGACTCTCTAAAAACCTGCAAAACAAGCAATGAAAAGCAAACATGGTGTTCGTGTGAGTTAAAAGCCCAAAATGGAAAATTATTTTAGTATAGCAAATTAGTATAGAATGATGCTTTTGAGAACAAAATAACATTCTCACAACTAACTATTTACGTTAGTTGTGGAACTAACGTAAATATAACAAACAAAATTAAAATCAGAGGTTGTCTCATTAACTGAAAACAATAAAATCACCCATCAAATTTTTTCAGTTTTCTTCAGAATACTTACCTGACAAACATCATGAGTGCAAATGAGCCAAGAAAGCCGTACAAAGGGGAAAAACAGTAGAAATAGCGAAAGTAGTATGACAAGGACCAAGCCAAGTCCTGTAAAACAAAAGATTCAGATCATCTAAAAACTTTTTTATTGTGAAGAATAATTTGTCATTCATCTTGTGTAGTGGCTAAACATGTGTTTTATGTCGGCTTAAATTGAAATCCTATTCCAACTTATGTAATGATTCTGCACCGCACGCTGTCTGGCATCTTACCACCCAGTCACGACGAGTAATCATGGTGTTCATTATCTGCATGTGAAAATAAATCGGTATGAGCAGCGGAGGTCCCACTGCAAAAGAAATATTCATTATTCCTGGAAAGCTATTATAATTTTCTAATTAGCTTTTAATGACTCCCAACAAGCATACCGAGAAAGAAGTATTTGTGCTGGTAATTGTAGGGCATGTGTTTGAGCTTTTTAATGCCGTACTGTGACAGAGAGAAGGACAGAGATGGGTGAGCAGCTATATAACAGTTTGCATCGTGTGAAACATTTTTCCTTTCAGCTGCTTGCCTCCACTGGTTGAGTCTTTCCCAGTACAAAGACAGCCAACATGTTGACATCGGGGTCTTTCTTAATGATGTTTGGTTTGGCGTGATGCTGGAAATGTCGGTGGTTCCACCAGTTGGCTGAAGCTCCCTATAAAATCCCTCTGTTAGCATCCATGCAGAAATTATTCAAAAGGCAGAAACCTATGCAGTCACCTTTAAGTGTCCAATGACAAACTTGTGAACCAAATGATTCCACTTTGACTTCTTGAAGACAGAAAGGTGACCAAAGTCATGCTGCAGCCATCCAGCCTGTGCCTGCACAGAAGAAGGTAAATTGGCATGAGATTTAGTTTCTAAACAACAAAAAATTAAAGTAATTTATGAGTTACAATTACTTGCGATATTGCCAGCATCAGTGCACACAATAGCGTCATCGTCCAGCTCGTCCCCCAGTACATGACCATCAGCCAGGCCAGGGCCTCCAGCAACAGGATGTGACCCAGATGGAGGCAGAAGAAGAAAGGTTTGGCTTTAAAAAGTCCTTCCTTCTCCACTTGGGTGCGTAAAGACTCAAAATCCTTTATGATTGCTGCCTGGAAGCAGAAAATTAAATATATTTTTTTACAGCTATACCGAGATGTAAAACTGTTGAAATAAAGCAAAAAATTTCAGTCACAATAAGAATATTAAGAACATGTTATTCAGTTCAAAACAATGGGGTTTTGATGCTGCAAACTCAGATCAGATTTCAATGTAAAGACTCACGTTTTTTTCCCCGTCCTGACTAGGCTCTGTCACCGCCAGCTCTCCAACCAGTAGAGGCTTCAGAAACTTCTGCACAAACTTCAGATCTGGATGAAAGGCAGTAAAAGCCTCCTGTAGAGAAAGCAAATGCATATTTTTTTTTTTACACAATTACCCCTCCAAAAGCGACCAAAATGAGCTGATAAACTAAGGGAATGCACAAAACATAGCACTATTTGTTTATATTTATGCTGTATGAAACATTTCTATATTTTTTTTATAATGTTTTGCTATTTGAAGCCACAGCATTTGTTTATATTTGAGATAAAGAGCTTGAGGTTTATTAATTGGACTAACAAAACACATCTCAAATGAGTCATGAATAAAGAATTTGGACTGCAGGATTTCACAAAAAGAGTTCTGGTTAGTGTGTATTTGCATCAATGGTATCACAAGAAACACACAAATTGAATGGTTATCAGTCAACTCTGTAGACACAATACATGTAAATATTTCTCAAATAGGAATTTAATTAATATTTAATTAAGGACATGAATAAAATGGAAAAATAAGAAAATTATAGATATATTCAAAAGAATGCAGATTGCTTATCTTATGTTCCTGTAACTTTGCCAGGAACAAGTGAGCGTGAAAACCTGTTTTTGGTAGAGTTTATTTTACTTTCCATAATTAATGAAAGGAAAAATAAGAATATCTATTATTGTTCCTTAGATAACAATCCATATCTAAGTAAGTTTTCCTTCTTATTATCTAGAATGGCAATAAAGAAGAGCATAAACAAACTGAACTGCAGCTGGACTGACTCATATTCAGAGATTTTAGCCATGGGGTGATGAGTTTATTAAAGTTCACACTAATGTTCACGTGACATCACTGGACAAAGATCAAACTTGATTCATTCAGGAATACATCTGAAGAGTGAACTATAATAACCTTTGAAAGAAGTATTGAATTACTTCCTTATATCAGTGTGGAGTGGCATTGAGGTGATCACTGTGTGGAGCTATTGTGGCATTGAGGAAGCACATGTCATGAAAGATGACCCTCAGCAAATCTGCATAGTTGGATCGCCATGGTCTTCCTCTTGATAAGATCCCTGAGATCCTGTATGGAGTTCAGGTCAGGAGAGTTTGCTGGCCAATCAGGCATTTGATTCCATGGTCATTAAAGCAGAAATGGTTGTCAGCACAACGAAGCACAAAGTGCTGTAAAATTTTCTGGTAGACGACTGCTCTGACCTTAGACTTAATAAAAAAAACAGTAGCTGATGACATGGCACCTCAAATCACAGCTGACTTGAAACCTTCAAATTAGAGAGCAAACAACTTGGATTCTGTGTTTCTCCACTCTTCCTACAGACTCTTTGACTTTGATTTCTAAGTGAAATAAAAAATGTACTTTGATCTAGAAATAGTTCTGTGGATTGCTAAGGAATAGTCCAGCCTTTTGGCTCCTTAGCCTAATCATGTCTCTGGTTTAGAAGTGGCCTAATGCAAGAAATAACATTTGTAGCCTGTTTCTGAGATATGGTGGCTCCTGTAGCAGTGAGTGCAGCTACAGTTTATGCCTTGTGAATCCACCCTGTAATTCTGAATGAGCTTTGCTTCACAATTTTCTCTGTGCTGCAGTATTGTTTGTGTACTTTTCCACTTCCTCTGAACTTTATATGCATTCAGGAGATACTAAAAGCCAACTTCTTTAGCAATGACATTTTATGGGGAGAATAAGCCACACGACTGTCTGTTGGGCAACTGTTACGTCAACAGTCCCCCATACGATTGTGTACGCAAGATAAGACAATTTTGCAATGAAAATATTTGTATTGGTCTAATCTTTTGATAAACTGTTTTTTTTTTTCTGGGGGTTTTTATTAGTTGTAAGTCATTTCATCTGAATTTGCAGTTATTTGCATGCTTAAATACATATCTTTGTGTGTAATAAATCTATATAATATCAGTGTCACTTTTTAAACTGAATGACTGATATAATTTAGCTTTTCAAGGATGATCTCATTTATTAAGATAGACCTGTATCTAAGATGTGCAGGGACTGGATAAAAACACCTCAACATGCTGTTACATTCACTATTAACATTATAGTTGCACATATTAGGAGACATTATTATTTAATTTTAATGTTAGAAAGATTCTTTTGTCATTTTCAACAGTTTTTATGAATGCATATCTATTATTGCATTGTGAATTTTGCAGATTTGGCAAAGAAAGATTAAGCCAGACCAGGTTTTTGTATATAGACATACTTAACAGTCTTAATGAGGTCAGCCAGACCTTAGATAAACAACAAATGACATATTACACCGTCTCATTATTTATTTAACAGAAAAAAAAAAGCCAAAGTGCGGAAGCCATGTGTGGGATAATAGAGACATGCTTGGTGCTTTCAAAGGAATGAGTCAATGTGCAGCAGCCAGCTGGGTCATTATCTTATCAGTGTCTCAGGGCAGGTATTAGCTCATACATGAAAGACGTCTGGGGTTTCAGATGAGCATCTAGATGTTGTGTATGGGAGTGCCTAGCATTGGTGGGAAAACATGAAAACTGTAGTATAGATTGTTTGGAAGTTTGATCAGAAAATCAAAGCTTCTTCATAACAAAATGTCAGAGAGAGGATGACTACTTCTGTACATTTCTGCGTCTACAAAGGTGACATAAACATGAAATGCACCGACAGGTTCTTAAATTGAGCTTTTTATCATAAAATTAATAATGAACTTGTAATATGTTGTATATTATTCTTTAGCTGAGGCTGTTGACCTATTAATAAAAGTAAGTAAAGATCTGATTATATTCAAGACGAGTTGGAACTAAAAAAAAAAAAAAAAAAAAAAAAAAAAGAACAGCTTTATTTGCACGCAATAAGATTTTTTTCTTTTTTTTTTTTTTTAAGAGAGGTTAGAGATGTTACCGTGGCATCTTCTCCAGCATAGTGGCTGATGACCCGAGACCCTCCTGGATGCCGTTTGGCCCATTGGGTGATGTTGTAAACCTTTCGGTTGACCACCAGCCACTGGTCGTTTTTGCTGCAGTGTTTCTGCACCTCCTCCCAGGTGTAAACACCTGAAGCTTTCCCGCTGCCTGGCTCTGCAGGCTCAGTCTGCTGTCCACCACCGCCCATCGTCCCTGCTGATGCTGCTTGGACTCACTTGAAGCTCAGGACCACTTTACCACAGATTGTCACACCTGGAGGTGGAAAAAACAACAACCTTAGAATATAGTCTGTTAAAAAATGCTGCTACACACTGAGACACAAGTTAAGTAAAACAACAAAAAGGAATGAATTTATGACTGAGCTCTTAAACGAACTGTACAAAAAACACTTCAAGCTATGCTTACACCTAATGCAGGAAAAATATTCCATCAAATCAATTATGAATGTTTTTGGGATTTTTTTTTTTTTTTTTTCAGCTATCGTGTAATAACATTCATAGCACAAATGTCTAAAACTTACTGTAGTTATTAACCAGATCTGGATGATTTAAGTCCCTGGTCACCAGACCAGTTTGAATAAGTTTGATCCAGCTCAGCACGAATTCATTTTCTAACTGCGAGCATCATAAATCCATCCTCCAGCTTCCTTCCCTCATAGGCTGCGCTCATCGTCTCATTCGCCCCCACCGGGTGCACGAACTTCGAGCGGATCATTCGAGCCTTTCTGGCCAATCGGCACGCAGTTATCAGGTACCGAACCGCTGCTAAATACGCGATAGGCTCAGAGAGCTGCTCCTCTGGACACTACCGGGTCAACTCCGTGATCCTGGAAAAGGTTCGGCCGGGGGGCGTGGGTCTGGCCCATGCGCGGACCGCAGGAGATGCGGTGGCATTCTCAGAAAGCATAAACAGATGCTTAGCCTGTTTATCACGTCCATCCTGATGATCCCGATGCCCTGCTCTGCTGTTAATTTGGAGATACACGTTTCTCAAACCGTGAGACCAACTTTCTGATGATATAGTGGCTAAAATCAAATATGCGTTTTAAACTTTTTTTTACAATTAAATTGCTATCGCTTTCGTGATTTTCTTGTTCTTTTATGGAAATAAAATGATTAAAATCAAAGCTATGTTTGTGTTTTCTTTCGTGATTTTCTTGGGTTTTTGATGCCATTTCTTTTATTTGTTAAAATCTGTATTTTCTTATCAATCTCTTGCATTTCTAATATCTAAAGTTTCTCATTAAGATTTCACATCAAGTTGTCTTTAGGGCTGTAGCTCACATTAAGTATATTCAGTATATTTTATGAATTTAGTAAAAACTAAATTCATAAAGTGAATGTGGTGAATGTTACAAGAAATTCTGCCTGAGCTTGCTAAACTAGCACTCTATAATCTGCCTCACTTTTCATTTTAAGAAAAGAGAAGGGTGACTACGAAGGATTTGCTGTTTTCAAAGAATGCATTACAAATACTCCCTGCCTTTAAAATAAGTGTTAAGGAAGGTTAGAGTTTATTTATGTTTGATAACTTCAGTATTTAAAGTCTTTAATGCTTGAAATTTACTTAGGTTCACTGCCATTTGTCTTTATTTTTGAGCAGGTCAAATTTATACAATTTTGTACAGCCGGCTTTGGTTTCCCTTCAAAAACATTCACACACACCTTTGGTCACAGGTCTGGTAAGTTTAATATATGAGTTCCTAAAACATTTTTCCATAAACACCTCTGAGCAGCTACAGTGTGTTTTGCGAAACTGAGTAATGCTGCTAATCATTTTACAGTGCAGCGTTTTTGATATTGACGTGGGTGTTACTTTGACACCTACGTGTTTGGTCTCACAAAACCTGCTCAGGAATGACTCAAGGAACATCAAAGTCTGTGCCTCGACCTCAAAACTCTCCAGGTGCCAGTTTGAAACCCGAACATAATAAACACCTAACTGAATTTTTTTAGTTAATTTCATGTGTTAACTGCTTAAACTGTACTGCAAAAAGGTAAAACATCCAGCACCTTCACTTAGACTGTGAATAATCTCTATAAATAGTGAAGCTTTTATTTTATTAGTATAAACTCATGGTAAAAAAAAAAAAAAAAAAAAAAAAGTCTTAATTTGAGTGTATTTATTCAGTGGGTAAAAAATGACGAGTCTTCATAAAATAAATTTTAGTGAAGCATCTGTGTTCTTACTTTTCAGGTGGATAACAATGGCTAGAATTTTTTTAATTATGATTTTTTTCTTACCTTGGTCAAGGTGATCTGACACATTTTTTTCTTATAATCACTGGTCAATATGCTGGAACAACACACAGTGAGTCAGATAGTAGGAGAAGGTAAATATATATATATATATATATATATATATATCCAACACTCAATGTTGGAGAACTTCAGAAAAGAAAGATCTTTTTAGTCACCAAGACTCCATAATGACCACTAGATACCAAGATACCATCTACCGGTAGTTGCCAAACAGCTGACTGAGTTCACTAATCACTGCTATCACAAACACAAACCATTTGTGTTTTGATCAGATGAGACTAAGAGTTAGTTGTTCAGTAATAAACACTGCAGGTAGCTCTTTGTGAAACAAAGCAGGAACATGTAGAAGACACGGGTCTCTCTTCTAAAGGCCTGGGAACCACATTAGAGTTTATATCATCACAAACTCAATGAAATACCCTGGACACTTTCAGATGACATTTTGGTGACTTCTGCGAGTAAACTAAGAGTGGCTCATCATTGAGAGATAATGAAGCAAAAACATGTGACATCAACACTGATAGTTTGACATCATTAATCCTTTTCCATGGCCACCTCAGGCCTAAAGCCTGTAGTGAGTCTGTGTGGCAAAATGAAGGGTTCATAGAAAGGACATGATTTAGAGAGACTGTTTTTCAAAAAATACTCTCTCTGTATTATCAAACCTTGAAATGTTACAGGTGAAGACAAAAAGCTGTCTTACTGATGGAAGCAGGTTGCAAAAGGTTTTGTCATCAGTGTCATTAACTGTGACAGTGGGGTTTTGTGAAAAAAGCATATTTTTCTTAATGTGGAATGTTTCTTCACTACCAAAACATACTCAAGTTAAAGTTATTAATTATATTAGCTATTTTTTTTTTCTCATCCATTTCCAAATCCACTTTATTTATAAAGCACATTTAAAAGGAAGGATTGCCCAAAGTGCTGAACTTACTTATTTTAAGCATTCAGAATTTGCCTTGGTGCAGCAATAAATTAATTTATTTCAAGGCTTTTTTCACATCTTTACCACAGGTGCCAATAAGTGTTGAAAATGTTATGAATGCTATTTTCATGCCTGTTGCAGTTCCTTTAGATACCAGCAAGTGCCAGAGTATTTTTTTTTCTTTAAATCATGCAACTCTTATCTTCATTCAACCTAAAGCTGCACAGTAGCTGGGGCTCTTATTGCAGACTTTTTCTGCTTGTTTCGTGATCTATTTAATATGTGAAAAAATCTAAATGCAGTATGTAGGCCTACAATTTTATTCATTTTATGATTTTGCACCTCATAAAACAAATATCATTTTGTGCTTTCTGTCTTCTATCCATATGTTTCCTGTACTGCCTGCATGGGCCACAAAGTGCTTCTGAAATACATTAACCTCGGCAGCTGTGTCCTTTTTCCACCCAAGGTCTATGTCTGTCTGCTTGCCTATCTACTGCTTCCAGTCCATCGAGTCGTTTCAGGGTCACTTGAATGCAACACCAAAATGTGCAAA
Source organism: Poeciliopsis paucimaculata (assembly GCA_903067055.1). NCBI lineage: Eukaryota > Metazoa > Chordata > Actinopteri > Cyprinodontiformes > Poeciliidae > Poeciliopsis > Poeciliopsis paucimaculata. Next base: position 45,793 of record CAEGAD010061132.1, read on the forward strand.
TCAGCTCATTTGGTCCTCAGCATATCAAACAGAATTATCCTCAAGCAGCACGCTGACCCATGGCCCTCTTTGTCCGCTTCTTCTGCCATTAGTCATCAGGCTGACAGAAGCCCAAAAAATCTGACCCCAGCAGCTTTCTTTAGGCTTTTCATTCCATCCCAATGAAAATAAATACTGTCACCCAGGAAAGCTCACTGTCAAATAGTTGATGGATTCAGCAGAAGATTGACTTAATAGAAGTCTCAATTTACTTTGGTACATTTGGAAACTTTGGGGCTTTACTTAACTGCTAATATGAAATGTTCCAGCTGCTATGATGTCTTTAATGGATGAAGCACTTCTTTTTAGGCAGAAATTCAGCTACGATTGACATTTCGGATTAAATTATCAGCAGTTCTCAAAGCTTCTGTAAAAGCACTCTTTGAATAACAACAAATGAAAAAGTTGTGAAAAAAAAAAAAACAACCCACTGCAGATTTTTACTTAAAAAGTAATTTTACCAACATACAGGAAGTCAAACAAAAATGTTTGAGTAGCCCAGCAAGAGTCCCAATTTAAATCTGTGGAGGAAGTTGAAGATGATGGCAAGGTGACTTCCCAAATAAAGATGTGGATAAAAATATAATCTCATTTTGAAGTAAAAAAAAAAAAAAAAAAAAGTCAATACAACCAGATAAATACAACAACAAATAATAATAATAATAATAATAATAATAATAATAATAATAATAATAATAATAATAACTTTTTGAAAAAGATGCAAAAGTTTTTTGAAACGTTGAGTCGAAGTGAATTACTCACGCTCCTCTTACACGCGCACAAACTGACCATGTGATGTGAATGCCCCCTGTTCGGGTTACAGAGAGAGGGAGGCTTCAGCTGAATGCAAGCCTTCACACTAATGGAGAGAAGCAGCCAACATCAGGAACAGTCCGCCAGTCACTCAGTAAGTGCGCTGTAATTTTCCAACATGCAATTTCTTTCCCAGCGCGGATTATAGTTCCCGCGGTGAGACCCGGCCTGTAATAGGGAGCAGCTGCATTAACTCTTACACGGACCTTTATGTGACTTATTTTCTTTCCCGCCGGCCAGGTCACTGAGCGGCGCACCGACTCTGGGTTTATCCTCAGACATCTGCAGGCAAGTTAAGAGACGCAGAAGAACGACTTCAGCGGGGGGGATCTTTCTTTTCCTGATCACATGACGTCAAAGCTGCCGGACACTTTTCTCTTCAAAGTCCCGAGGATGTTAAAGAGACAATGGTAAGACAAAAAAAAAAAAAAAACTAAAGATAAAGTTAAACTTTCACTATCAACTCTACCTCATCCTTTAATTATTTTTTTCATTCTGTTTTCCAGATGATGCCACGTGATAATTTTCTAATAAACCAGTGGAGACAGGGGCATTTAGAAACTGCTGTTGCATGGCATGGCTGCAGAAGCGTTAACTGGCCCGAACCATGATGCTGGTTGCAGCCTGTGGTTTCATGTACGAAACAACAGTAGCTTCCAAACTGAGAGTTCACTTGTCACAGACACTGCCTTATCAAATGACTCTGCCCTGACTCACGTCAGAGTCAGGGTCTGCTTGGCACAGCATGGGCAACTCTTCCAGGAAGGACGAGGGTGGAGAAGAGAAAGAAGAGGGGGAAAAAGATGGTGAGGAGGAAGAGGACACTGAAAAGGAGAAGGAAGTAGTGGAGGAGGAAGAAGAAGAGCTTCCACTGGGAGTGGAGGAGCTGTTGGAGAGCGGTGATCCTGTGTTAGACCTGAGCTACCGCAAATTCAAGCGATTACCCTCGCGTGTTTGTGAGCTGATGCACCTGGAAAAGCTGTATGTTTGCGGGAACAGACTTCGCAAGGTGCCTGACAGCATCTCTCAGCTGCAGGGTCTGCGGACGCTCGCCCTTGACTTCAACAAGTTGGAAGACGTTCCCCTGGCCGTGTGCGAGCTCACCAGCCTCACCCATCTGTACCTGGGCAGCAACCGACTCATGACCCTTCCGCCTGAGTTCACCAACCTGAAGAATCTAAGGTGCTTCTGGCTGGAGAGCAACTACTTCCAGAGATTTCCACGGGAGCTTTACGACCTGCCAAACCTCAAGTCCCTTCAGATGGGGGACAACCGGCTGAAAGCGCTGCCTCAAGACTTCTGTCGCATGGAGTCACTAAAGGGATTGTGGCTGTATGCAAACCGCTTTGAAACCTTCCCCAAAGTCCTGCTACGCATGGAGTCCCTAGAGATCCTAGACTTGGATAAAAACAAAATAACAGAGCTTCCCAGTCTGAAGCGTCTCCGGACCCTTCACCTTTTTTCCTATGACCACAATCCCGTCAATGAACCTCCTAAAGTAGGTGAGGATGTATTTCTGGTTGGAGAAGGGGCTGCTGAGTTCATGGAGATCCGTGAGGCCAGGAAGGAGAGACGTTGCAAGGCAGCTGAGAAAGAAGCTGAGGAGCTGGCTCAGGCTGAAGAGGAACCAGTGATCCATGGGATCCTAAAGAACGGCAACTCAAAACCAGCAACAGACCAGGCTGCTGAGAACATCGAAGACTCCGATGTTAGAGAAGAAGAAACACTGGTTAAGGACGAGGAGCAGGAGGACTGTGTAGAAGTGCCAGTGACCGAGTATGATGGTGCTGAGCTTGAATATGATGAGGAATTGGTTGAATATGAGACAGAAGAGATAATATGTGAGGGAGAAGGGTTTGAGTATGAAGGAGAGGGGTTGGAGTATGAAAACGTTCCAATGGACTATGAGTATGAGGATGGGGAGGTGCTGGAAGACACAAGAAGACAAGATGAGGGAGCATGAAAAGCCTCTCTAACTCTGAGATGATTTGGTTTCAGGTGAAAACAGATGTTGGACAGTACAGTAGATACGTGAATACGACTTATTCTCAGATGTGCTGCTAATTAATAATCTGTAATTAACTGTGAAAATCAATTGTCTTAATATTATATTTCTTTAAAGCAACAACACCAGTGTCATCTCTCTCAACTGCACATTATCAGGTTGCTGTAACTTATTTTGGTTCTTTGCTATTAAATATTCAGCTGAATGAAGCCGCTGCCAGTCCTTTGTCACAGCAGACGCAGTGTGTTTACTCAACGAGTCGTTTCTGCTCATCACAGTCAGTACCTGTGTTATGTGCTTGTCAGCACTACTTCTTTAAAGCACGACTGTCTCTGCATTTAAATGAGTGTGTTGGACAAAGATTTAAAAAAAATATTTACGACATGAGTGTCAGTGCCAAGAAAGAGCGTTGGAGGGACGAATAGCTGGGCTGCCTGACCATAAAAGGTAAGTCCTTAAAGAGGCTTCAAACATGAAGCGGACACAGAAAATGATAAAGCAGAATATTAACAGTGCCCCAACAAACCTGAAGGCCCCTGCTGGGCAGAAATTCAGCTGTGTCATGAATGGCACTTCTTTTTGTCACAGACGATGACATTACTCTTTTTCTTGACATTATACAGGCCAGGCCCTTGTTCTCCTCTCATCTCTGAGCACATTATTCATGTAGGGCTCATGCGTAATCCAGTCCTTTGTGTCTGCACAGATCTTTTTCCTCGTATCTCATTAAAAGAGTTAAATATTGATCTGGTGTTAGAATATTAATGCATGTACTCATGTGACAGTATCTCATTACATTTGCATTGGCACAATGCAGAACATACACACTGCTCCTTTTAAATTTTCATGCACCAATAGTTTCTATCGCTGTGTCTAATAACATTGGTGGTATTAATAGATAAGATGCAGGAATGTGAGAAAAGAACTCCAAAATACTATTAATGGTCTCCAGAATTCCCCTAATAGGAATCTGATGGCATCTGTGGGAAGTAACCCAACCTCAACCCACAGGACCCAAAGGATCTGTTGCTAACATCCTGCTACTATTTCTTCAGATGTCTGTGGCCTCCTTTCTGACTGGTTAGAACTTTTTCAGTGTCATGACAGGATCGATTTTCTTCTTAGACAGGTGCGACTGCTGAAGCATTCTTAACCTTTAATTTTTTGCACATTTTGTTGCACAACAAAAAAATCAATGTATTTTTCTTCATATTTTGGTCCCTCAGATCAACTGATGGACTGAATGCGCCAAGTAGTGGATAACTGTGAAGTGAACAGAAGTGTGGTGTGCATTCGTATTGGTCAATAATTTGTGGAACCATCTTTCCATCCATTGTCCACGCCTCCTTGTCCCTGCAGGTTCGTAGGAGCATTTACAACACAGAGACACACAGAATGTCTCTGTGTGTCTAAAAATTGCTCTTATGAGCAATTTGGAGAAACCAGTTAAACATAGAGTTGTGCATTCTCAACAAAAAAAGAAGCCAAAATACCACACATGCAGAGGAAGAACAAGTGCAGATCATGCAGGAAGACCCCTGGACATTATTGCTGCAAGGCCACAGTGGTATCAGCTATGCCACTGCTGGTATCACTGTCTTTGGGTGTTAGACTCTGTAAGCTTTGTTTGTCTAGAGATTGGCATTTTTGCCAGTTTGTCTTTAAAAATTGGTTTAAAATCACACTATATGGAGAACAATTTTTTCCACTAATTTAATCAAGGTGTTGGCACAAAATAAGTAACATGTTAAAATGCTTTTGTCTAAACTTATTATAGCTATGTTTTCATATTTAGGGTTGTTTTTCTTATAGAAGATGAATCTTCACCCTAGTCAGGAAGTGTTTGCAACTTTCATCCAATTTTTCCCTGTTTTTAACTTCTCTGATCTCCCCTTCAATTTTAAATTTTAGCTTTGTAGAAAAAAAAAAAAGTGAAATTACTTTCAACATTAGAATTATGTAATAAAATTGGCTGATTTATCACATGCAAATCCTGAAAAAAAAAAATAATTTGCATTATTGTAGAATTGTAAAATGTGAAAAAGTCAAGTATTCTGATGTCAGCACAGAAGATGCAGTAGTGCAGTGGTATAAAGTTGTAATATACACAGTTTGTCATACTTGGAGACTGCTATGTATTTAGTCCAGATTTGCTGGTCGCTTTTTTGCATGCAGCCGTGGGTGGCACAACAGCTTGATAGTTTGCAGAGGTTCATGCAAATCAGAGTCTGCTTCAGTCTGAGTGGAATCATTTTTCACTTTAGTTTACAGTCTTCTCATTCTCTGTGGGTGCTTTTGAAGTCAGTACATCAACGCCTTCAGTCCCACAGCTGATGGGGTTTGTAAGTGAACTAAAACAAAATGCAGTTTTGCATCTTCTCCATGTACATCTGGAGTTTGTATTCTGCTACAAACAAAAAATAAAGACCAAATGATTTGCTTGAATAATGAATTTTATTCTTGAGATGAGAAGACGCAGATTACTTTAAAATAGTGAAAACATCTAATGCTTCAATATGAACCTGTGGAATTAAAAAAATAGGACACTTGAATCATTAAAATGAGCACAGTGTTATATTATCCAGGCAAAAATGTGATGAAACCTTACCTGTCTGTGTTTCGTTTGTTGTAGCCATTGTCCTTTGTGTGGCTTGCGTTGACAATTGATGAAGTATAAAAAGTGTTCCTGTCCTTCTGACGGCCATAACGGAAGCTGTAATGTAATTCTTGTCATGTTAAAATTCTGCACAACGCAAATAAATTAGGGCAGCGAGGTACCACAAATGAACAAGAAACAAGAAAACATTATTTTTAAAATTCTACAAAAATAAAAATCGAATCTAAATTTCCATAGCTCACTTTGTACAAGAGAAACATCGAACAAGGGAAATCTGTACTTTTTCAAATCACCCGAATCAGTAGAAGAATAAATGATTTGGATGATGAATAATGATCCATGACCAAATAATGATGAACAAATGAACTCTGCTAATTCAAAGTTCATCAACAAAAGATTTCAAAGCCAGCATGTCTGGCTCTAATTTTTTTTAGCATCTAAAAAATTTATAAACTACAACCAAAAATATTTTTAAAAAAAACAAAAAAAAACACTTACTTGTTATTATAATGTGTAGTGAAGTGTGACGGATCAAACGGTCCCTTAGAGAAAATTTCATTTGGCATATTTAAGCAAAATCCTGAGGGCTCCTAAAGGAGAAAGGAATAAAAGTAAAGATAAAAAGTGCAATCAAAAAGAAATGATTTATTAATTGGGGGAAAAAAGAGAAAGTAAAAGTCTGACCTTGTTTCCAGTAGCCTTCACAAGTGGTACACAACTTTTCAATTTCAGTGGTGGCAGATGAAGGCGCTAGAATATTATGAAACAGTACATGTCAAAAATTTGTACAATAACAGCAGTTTATTGTACAAATAAACTGCTGTACAATAGCAGAGTATTGGGGAGTACAGGGAGTGTATATGGACTAACTGGGTCGACTAAGACGGGGTGGGCACCACGTGTATACCCTGTTTCTCTGCAGGAACAGCTGCATATACCTGGCAAGGGTTCATTTCCCTGAAAAAGATGTTCATGTTTCATATCAAAACATATTTGTGTTTGTTTGTTCAGTATAAAGAGAGTTGCAGTGAATGTGGCTCAACCTGCTTAAAAGTTGGAAACAGATAGTCGTTCATCATCACCGTGTTGCTGGTCAGACGTGGATCCACCTGGACAAATTGGCCACATTTTGAAAGGGAAACACTTCACAAATAGACAGAGTCACATTCAGAATTAAAGGAGGACCACAATGTAGTAATAATGTAAATAATAAAAAATGTAAATAATAAATGTAAATAATGTAGTCATCTTGAGGAATGACCGAATACCGTTTTCAAACTGTATTTTTTCTGTGATGTTGCTTGTAATATGCCACATATGAAACTTTTTTCTTTAGCTGTTTTCCCCCAAAATATTGCAGCTAGTGGAAAATATTGTAGCTCAGACATGTATAAATTACTTTTACGTCAGTCTACTCTCTAAGCTTTGAAAGCACCAGAAGGAGAACAGAGAGAAGGTGACATCAGACTTCAGGTGAGGAAAAAACCTGAAAGCATCTGCTTGTGAACCAATGAGTATAAGTTAAGAAATTTCGCCATTTGGGGACAATGAAGGATTTTTTATTCTGTACTATAATATACATATAAATTTAAGGATTTTTTTTTTTTTTTTAAAGAGTAACAAATCTTCTATCCCTTCTGTTATAATAGCTTTTTAAATCATCATAGATTTTATGTGTTAAAAATCATCAAAGCTATGATAATTTTTAACACATAAAATCCCAATTAAATATTTTGAGAACATGTATACTTTCACCATGTTAATATGATTGCTTACTATTAAGTAATACTTACGGTGGCATATTTTTTGTCCCGAAAAGTGATGAACTGTAGGTCTTCTCCTTCAGTGCATCCAGTCTCCAATTTTGGACCCATATTCATGTGGCGAGAAACTGTAGCAAGGATATCTGTTAGTGTCTCTGTCATGACACTAACACTAACTAACATCTTGTCATCTGTCTGCAGCCACAACCTAAATTTTACCTGGTGGTAAGCGACGGGGCACAAACACTCTTTGGTACTCTGACTGAAGAAAGGCAGAAGATAGACAGCTCATGCTCATGCTATTAAAAAGTAAGGATAATGTAAAGGAAAACCTCTAGTACCTTATCCAAAACAGGCTCTGTGTGGAAAACAGCGCTCACTTGATGGAAGCCACTGGTCATGGGTCTGTTAAGGAGGCTTGGCAAAGGCTTGGAGCCATCAGAGTAGGTGGGACGCTGGTAGTACTTCATATTTTGAGTTACGTAATTGTCGGCTAACGACACTCTGGAGACAGAAAATAAATAAATAAATACAACTGCGTCTCAAGAAACACATTAGAAGTGTTTCTTGTGTTTACTTTTTTAGTGGCTGTTTAAACAAGTATTTTGGGAAACATAGAACGAAACAACAAATTCACTGGATTTTTTCTAATGATCTAGCTTACCATGGTGTCACGGCCGAGCACTTCAGTAAATAGTTTCACAAGCAGAGGGTAGAAAAATATTAGTTTCTGTAAGACTGAGAAGAGCTAAAACACTAGCGATGAAATTGTATGAGATTCAAAGCATAGTGCTTAGTGCTTTAATAATGTCCATAGACATACATCAAAATTGGTATTTGACTTTAGCAAACACAATCATACACCTCTCAGTGTGCAAACAGAACCATGAAATGAATAAATACACAGTGAAACAATGAAATATATTTTTAAATAAAAATTGATTTGAATTGGTATTGGTTTTCTATTTTGGATAAGTTTTTCAAAGAAAAAGTCAGAGCAGAATTATTGTGTCACTTGGTCAGCGCAAGAGTGAGAAATAGCTTGCCTTCACCAATGCCTGACTCACATCTCTGCCTGAGTGTTTCCCAGTGGACAGTGATGACACTGGACAGTGAAAGCTGACGCTGTGGCGGACAGTTGTTACTTGCCCTGACACTTACCCGAACTGAGGGTTGTCAACAAGGTCCAAACTGGGCTGGTAAGATAGAACGGGTCTTTGGTTCGATAAAAAGCCGGATGCAACGGGGGCTCCAAAGCAGGAATCGAAACACATCCTGCCTGAAACTGCAACCAACAATGTGTTTGCCATAATCCAAAAATAAATCTAAAACAGATCGAGTTGAGTCTTTAACTCTGACTTTTTCACCGTCAGCTGACCTCTAGAGGGTGTGAGACTGGCTTTGTTCAGTAATCTCCACTTTGTAGTTTGTTCTACAGGTGGTATAACAATCCTCGGCTGTCCAAACATCTGGTTATGCACTGCAAAAACAACACATGATTTTACCAAGTATTTTTTTATCTAGTTTCTAGTGCAAATATCTAAGTACAACTATACAACAACAATAACTTAAGAATAACTTTTCAGAAATATATGAGTTTGTTTTAAGTAAACAATTCTTGAATGTTGTAAAAAATGTACTAGATTTTTTCACTTTAACAAGACATTATTTTTATGAGCGAAATAAGTGTAACTAGTACTTTTTATCAATATTCAAGAATTACTGAATTAAAACAAGCTCCTGTTCTAACTTTAAAGTTAGTTTTGTCGTATTTTAAGTGTACTAAGACATTTGCACTAGAAGTTATACAAAAAGTATTTGGGAAGATTTTGTGTGTTTTTGCAGTGTGGTGTGAAATGAAACCTTCGGCATTAACAGAGAAGGTTGGAAAAAATCCCTCAGGCATGTTGACACTGCAGCGATCTGAAATAAATGTAGCAAGGAGTGCATTTTTCAGACTTCACAAACAACTGGAAAAAAAGCAGTTTGTAATAAAGAACAGAAATCTCCTATTTACAAAGACAGCTTAAGTCAGCAAAAGGGTAGTAATAGTAATCTCACCTTATTTCCTCTGGATATAATGAGTAAAAAGTAAAATAGAGACGAGTGTGAAGAAAGCTTGACCCAGGTCACACCTGTGTTTAAACACTAAGTTATTTCTTCGTCTCTCTATCCTGAGCTGGTTTGTAGGTAAACACATTTCTGTTGCTAGGAGATTCAACACAGGGGCAGAACATTACAACTGAAGTGCATAGAAATTATTTCAGGTGTGAGCGTAATGTTATTCCACAAGGAGGCATTGTTAAGAGTCTCTTTCTTCCTTCCTGCAATTTGTTCAGTTCAGCTCCTTTTCTGCAATTTGTACTGTAATAATACAAAACACTGCAGACAGCTCGATGTTACCCAGAACCATCAAAGGCTTCTTGGAAGGTTTTAGATAGGAAAATAGGCGCCATTACAGAGTGAAAAAAGAAGAAAAGGCACATGTAATTATTGAAATCTGTAGATATCAAAGGTGAAATTATGCGGGTGCCTTTTAAAAAGAAGTGAGCAGACAAAATGACTCTGACATTGTACTTTTACTTTTCCAGATCTGGTTTTTTATGTGAAACAATATCGCAGCAGTTGGATCTTTCTTTATTCTTTTAATTCAATTTACTTTTCAAGACCAATCAAAGCGATTGATGAATGACATTTATGTCATTCTTCAGCACTTTCACTTTGTCATTTAAGTTATTTCTTTAGCACATAAAGCTACTCACACTCTCAATAAAAAAACAATGCTGAGGAACTCATTCATGTGGTTAAATCTCATGTTTTATTTCGTTTGAAACCATTAACACACACATCAATTTCTCAATACACTGTAAAAACACAAAATCTTACAAATTTTTATTCCAGTTTCTAATGCAAATATTTGTATATTTAAATATGAAAAATCTGACTTACAAATCATTTTTCTGCAAGATGTAGGAGCTTGTTTTAAGTAAATAATTTCTTAACATTGATTTTTATTTTATTAAACATTTAATCAGTTAAAAATCCACTGAGATCAAAATCTTATTCACAAGAGGATGAAAAAGTCCAAGTGAAATACTCTGCCAGTGGGGCTAGTATTTTTTTTAAAATGAGTACTAAAGAATTATTTACTTAAAACAAGCAACCTGCTGAAAAGTTACTTCTAAGTTTTTTTTTTGTTTTTTTTTTTTGTCTTTCTTCAAGCCTATTAAAAACCTGATGTCTGTGGAAAATCAATGCATATATCTGCTCTGCAAGCGTAGGAGAATATTCTTTAAAAGATCTGGTTTAAATTGAGGTTAACACATTTTTGCAGAACTCCATAACCTTCTGTTCAGCTTTATTCATTTCTTTGAATCCTGTGGGTTGCAGAAAGGATGAGCTAAAACAAGCCAGACAAAGAGCAGCAGGAACCAAAACAGCTTTTGTACATAACCGGTCTGGACTGATTCTCCATGCGTCCACTGGATGGCATTGTGATGCCACCATGGCTCTGACTTCAGTCTAAGGTTATATAAAAATGATGGATGGTTTGAAATTTGCATGACATCTTGATAAAAAAAAATGTCCATCCAGGACAGGATGTGATAATTCACTGTTTATGGCAGCAGAAAATGTGTAAAAAGCATACACACTTTTAGAAAACATACATTCATGTCAGCTTTTTAATTCAAAACTGACTCTTGGACTTCAGAAAAAGCAACATAGAAAGATGACTCTTTTAATTAGAAAAAAAAATAGACTTTTTTCATATATGCAAACCCTATATGCTTGTGTGTCTCTTCAAACACAATGTTATTTCAGACACCATTCATCAAATTAGGCTCAAAACTGCAGCATCACACTATTTCTACACTTTTCCTTTAATTCTCACCTCCCATTTCTTTTCACGCTATCTAATTTCCTTGGACTCACAAAGCTTTCTTTTCCCACCTCTCTGCTGCATAACTTCTCGCTTTCTTTTTCTTCCCTCCATCTGCTGAACGCCAGCAGTGCATGGATAGAGCCCGTCTTTACCAAGCTGTTGCTTGCATTTTCTGTTTTGCAGTCTTTCTTGCTTGACATCCTGTCATGCCAAACTTGGAACTGTTTATTATCTCCTCCAAAAAAATAACTCCGGGGAAACGCCTGCATCATTGAAACTGACATCTCATTTCCTGCTTCTTTTCTTCTAAACACAATGTGCACATTATTGGCATCTATAATTATAAATTCAATGGGGGATCCACACAGCAGGGTTAGACCGGATGCCTATTTTCATTCCAGTTCAAGATTACACCAGATGATTTGACTTGTTTGAGCAACTTCAATCTGACAGTCAGAGTGGGGGAACAGATAAAACACCTGCTGTCCTGGATTTGAATGAGGATCCAGAGACTCTCGGCTTTTCTTTGATTGTTCATCCTGAGAACGCAGCAGCCGGTGTTTGTTCTTCATCTGCATAATTCACACGTAATGTGACTGCTCCAGTGAAACACTCAGTTGCATGCAAGCTTTTGATCAAAACATTCTAGATAAACAGCTTGCACTTGAGGAAAAGGTGCAAAGACAAAAAGGGGGGGATCATGCAGTTGTTCTAAAAATAGACTGAGGTGATGCAAGCAAGGGTCTCCCGTCGTGATGATGCACTCGGCTCGCCCAGAGCCGTCTGTTGAGGTTCAGACCCTGTCTGCTGGGGCTCACCTGTTTCTCCTGCTGCTGCTGATAGTCTGCCGCTCTGGGAGGCGGCTCTCCAAGGTTTCCCTGTCAGTTCAATAACCTGCTCCCTTTGTCTACCATAAAAAAGCATGGAATTAATGTTTAAGGACATAAAGAGCCAGCTCAGGCGCTCAGACCTGCCTTTGTGATGCCGGGGTCTCGGAGGTGCTCCCTCTGCTTCACTGCTTCACTTCCGCAAGGTTTATCTCCTTGCAGCCTCCTTTCTAACTTCTGTACTTAATGGACAAATCTTCCATGCATGGTTTGGAGCAAATTGCACTGTCATCTTTTTCCATTCTACATTTCACTCAGCTTTGGTGAATATGTGGAGGGTGACCGGAACGTGGTGTGGAAAATTAAGGCATGAAATAAGACATTTCGAATGAAAACAACAGCATTTCTAACGTCTACAAGGGAGACATTTTGTGAAGTGCACAGATGACTGAGATGCTCCTGAAGAAAAAAAATTAAACCTGCAAAATAATTCACCCACAATTACAAAGATAATTTCACATCATCTTTATAAAAAAGAAGTAAAGTTTCCTCCAGACTACAGCATGAAACTGTGTGATTCATTTTCTTTCATGCTGACTAATATGTTGCTCAGAGCCAAAGCTGTCCACTACACATTTTTAATTGGTCTTGAAGGCTAAAACAACCTTTGCAAAATCCCATTTCCTTCAGCAAATGATCTTAAAACTTTTCACAGCAGTCCCCATTAAATCAAACTGATTTTCCTCCAAACATCACTTTCTGACCCATCAGTAACAGATTTGTTTGCAAGAATGCAGAGACATGCAATGTATTCATAAATCTTAAACTTTTTCTTCATTTTGTGACAATAAAACTCAATAATTTTGAGGATTTGATGTTGCAGACCAATACAAATATGTGCATAATTGTGAATCCTAATAAAATAAAATAAAGTTTGTTGTTATGACAAGAAACTCTGTAAATCTTCAAAAGGGATCCATATTTTTGCAAGGCGCTGTATATAGATATGTGTTACACTTTTAATACGATGATGCAAAGATTTTTCATTGGAGGGGTTCAAGATGGAGGGTTTCCTTTGGCATGTATTGAATCAAACAGCACTTTGCTGATCTATCTCACTAATAGAGGCGTTCTTTTTTTGTTCATAATCTGTTTTCAGCTCAAAAGAGATTATGGTGATTTTTAAAATAGGAGTCCATTAAAGGCAGCTCTTTGCAACTAAAAGTAGTGGAGCTAAATTAGGTTCTTCTTTTTCCTTTCAGTTTACTTTGATTGACTTTGTACCATTTAGCAACTCATACAAGGGAACCTGTTAGAAAAGCTAATTGTGTCAATGTGCAGTGAAATTAGCAGACAGCTCATTTTGTGTGATCCAGATGAGAGCCAGAAATTTTACATTGTAGATTTTCAGTCTCAAGGTTTCAAAACATATTCATAATTGTGAAAGAAAATAGATTCATAGTTTATTTTTTCAAAATACGAATTTGAAAATGTGACATATTTGAATAAAATACACTGGAAAAGAGAATGAATCTGTTGATAAAACATCTGTTAGTTAGACACAAACTTGATCTTTATGAAAATAAAAAGGCCATTGTTTGGGTGTCATTTATAATGTTCCTGTTTCCACAAATACAAAACACAAAGAATAAGAGGAACTGGTTAGATGATTCAGATGCTTACAACAGGACAGCCCTAAACATGCAGCCAGACCTACAATGGATTGGTTTCAATCAAGGCATATTCATGTATTAGCATGGCACAGTCAAAGTCCAGGTATAAATCCAGTTGAGAATCTGAGGCAAGACTAGAAAATTTCAGTAGATGCTCTCCATTCAACCTGGTGGAGTTCAAGTGGCTTAAAGAGATATGGGCAAAGATTTCTGTCTTTAGTTATGCAAAATGGTTTTAAGTTACTCTGAGTTCCCCATCAGGATGTCTTTCCACCAACTACATTGTCCACATTTCCATAAATGTCCTGTAAAAATACAATTTTAATGTCCCAGATTCACGTTGACATTGAAATGAACCTTTCTTCTTACGAACCAGATTCCTCCTACACTTCAAAAAGATCTTCCTCCCAATTCACTCCACAATTAAATCAACATACCAAGTTCTGTAAAATACATCAACACATTTTCCAGTGTTGACTACTGGTTTGATAAACCAGTAAACATTTTCATTTCTTTCTTTTTTCAAAATCGGTGCTGAATTACCTACCATGTATTGGTTTTGCCCTCCTTAAGAAAATGAAAACACAATCATGGTAATTAAAAGTTTTCTTATCTATGCAAAGAATCTGCTGCCTTCAAAAATGTTGGCAGGCATGTTGAAAAATGTTCCAAGAATTTTCTTATAAACATCAAGTTTTTGAATTGTGATAACCTTGTAATTGTAGCAATGTGGTTTCTAGAAAGCATTGAATGAGGGAGCTGCACAGAAATGCACAAATAATGATCATGAGATTTTGAAAAATTATATTTGAGTTTGGGTACACCTCATAATTAAGAACTACTTTCTATTAATAAAATGCCAATTTTATACACAAAGGTTTTGTGGTTGTGATGTAGCTAATAGTAAATCCTCTATTGGCCTTTATATTTATTCAAACATTAATGACATTTTGTAGTTGTTGGGATGCATCAGGCTGACAAAAATGCTTGAAATTAAGGTGATTAAATGTTTAATGAACAATCAAAACTTTGCAGATTAAATTATCAGATAATCAGCTGCTTTCAGGTGCAGAATCAGGATAATTACTGATTACAGAACAAGATGTTAAGCAGCTATAATGTTCTCGCCATGCAGTATAGTTCTGGTTACAGTATACTGAAGTAAAGGACGACGAGACAGACCAATGAGTCTCTGAACACAAGTGTAGCAAAAATGATTCTTTAATATGGAACAACATCAGAGCTCAGCTCCAAGGCTCCGTCCACCCAGCACACTGTGTAACACTGATGAGTGGAGGAGAGCGAGAACAGAAAAACAAAAAAAAACAACCCAGTAAGATCACAGTCCGCTCGGCCCAAAAAACAGGAGAGGCTGAAAAAAATAAACATGGAACGCAAAACCAAAGTGCTACTGAGCTCCGCCCTGAGACGCCCTCCCTCCTTTTGCTGGGCGCGACCGCAGAGACGCAGCTCTCCGCTGCCTCCCAGGGCTCTCCCGACCCCGTCCCACTGTCTCACCCTTCTGTTCCAAACCAGGGCCGACCAGAGAGGAGGCGGGTTGGAAGGAGCAGAGAGTCGCGTGCGGATGTGTGGAGGTTCTGCGGCCCTCAGAGGGACGTGACCAAGGCGTCTCGGTTATTGACATGGCTCCAGTGAGAGACGTCTGCAGTTCGGTCCTTTCTCTTTAGCTCCCAGTGAGATCCAATCATCTTTAGTAGCTGTTCGGTTCAGGTTCAAATGGAATGTTTGAAGTTTTTGTTTAAGGAGAATGAGACGAGAACAGGAGAGGGAGGGCGTCAGCAAAGGCCACCCAGTAAGAACCCTTTACTATACCAGTACAGGGACATCAACAGAAGTACTACACAGATATGTACAGAGCAACCAAGCAGCACACTGGAATACCAAGTAATAAAAGTGGTGCAGGAAAAGGGAGAGTTTCCACAAATGTACACAAATGTACAGTATCTTTAATATGTGTGGTTGGTCCGATCTTTAAGGCGTTTTTTTTTCCTCTCGCTCTTGCTACAAACAGGCAGCAGTGAAGCCGCCACAACATAAACTCTCACATCTGTGCTTGACTTTAATATGGCTGCTTTGTGTTGCTGCGTGCTGAGCTGATACCGTTCTGTCTCCTCTGAGTTTGTAGTGATGAGGCTTGACTTGGGATGAGGAACATGGATCTCCTCTTTTTTTTGTTTATTCTCTGGTCCACAGAGCTCTATAGAAAACGTAACGTGGAGGGTGACAAATGGGAGATCCTAATGGACAAAGAATCCAGGATAGATGATGGGGGATGGAATGGATTACCAGAAAATTAGACTCTGGTGGTGTGCGCATTATCATCTGAATGGGATAGTAAATGAACAATCGAGCAGAGGAAGTGAAAATCTATACTTAGTGGAGGATTAAAACTAAGCGGCGTAATGAAGAAACAGAGCGGATGTGAAGAGAAAAAAGAGAAAGGAGGAGGGCATCAGCTAGCCTCAGCAAACACAATCATCCTGCATCTTAGCGAGCAATCTGCGTAAGAGAAAAAGAGGGAGGAGGGAGGCACTGCACAAAGAGCACTAAGCACTACGATGGACGGACGCACACCTAAAAACACGCACAACTGCACAGGGTTCCAGTCTGCGTTCCACCGCACTCTCCTGGCTGCCAGAACCTTGCTGTGTCTTGTCAAAACGAAACAAAAAAAAAAGACAAAAAACAAAAGCAAAACAAATGGACAAAAAAAAGGATCCCACTGGCTACAATAACAAAAAGAAAGCAGAAACTTAGAATATAAAAAAGAGCCAGTGGCATCAGGTCTTACAGAAAGCATTTTTTTTTTTCTCAGTAACTGGCTTTTGAACAGCTCTACGCTTTTTCTTTTAGTCTACCAAGTATATACTATTAACCTTACCAGGCAGCTAAAATCTATACAGTACTGTCATGGTTTGTATATTTATAGATATTTGTACACTATACAAAGTTGGCAAAAAATACATAAATAAATACATGGAATCAGATTGTACACATCACAATTGTGTGTTTAAAGTTAGAGCACTCTTTGTTGAAGAGGCGGGCCAAGGCAAGTGGAGAAAGGAGTTAAAAACCCAACCAAAAAGCAGGAGTGTTACCCTTGACATCCCTCAATGCAAAAATAAAACCCCTCTCAGTTTAGATTCAGTAGGTCAGTTAAGAGTATTGCTTGTTACCTCCCTGATTTAAAAATCTCTGTATAAATGGCAGGATTTAGACGCCGCTCAGCCTGCATCTCATTCACAATCAGCAACAGATCGAGTTTGGAGGAGAAAGTAGCTGGGCTTTATTTTTGGGTAGCGTGTGGAGCTTCAGCGTCCTTGTGGGACTCCATCAGAGGGATGGTATTACAGACGAAGGTAAAACTGTATCCACTGTCTTTCCTGGAGACAGCTGCCGGCAGTATCTGCTAAACCATGTCAGGTCAGAGACGCTCCTCAAAGAAACCTGAAACTGATAAGCTCCGCCGCTGCACTGTGTGGATGCTGGGCCTGAAACACGAGGGCGCAGCATATGAAAAACCATATGAAGTAGGATTTATGGTAGTTGATCACAATCCTGTTTTTACCAATGTTTTACAAAGTTATAGAATGCTTTGAACATAAATAAAAGTGCATTTTAATTCCTCATTTATTTCAAAGAGGATAAATTGCAGCGATGCACGGAGAAATCATCTAGCGACCAGAATTCAAATTTTACACTTACCCAGCTCTTAACTGTGACTGATTGACTTAAAAATCCTATCTTTTTTAGGCTCAGAAAACACAAGTACCAACATGTCACACTGACAAAAACTCTCTTTGGTTTGGAAGTTGTTAGTGAGCAAAGTTAGTTGTTTTCAGCACAGATGAGGCATTTAAAAATGAAGTCACAAGAGCTGAATGCACTGCAGCAAAATAGCTCTGTTTTAATTCAATTCTGTCTGTCGGGGAACATGCTGGAATGGTAGTCTTCACAGTTTTTGCTCAGTCTTCAGGGAGCACACATGAAAACCGTTCATAGTTTGCAAAGCTAAGTGAGCTAACCTTACTAAGTGTGCTAAGCTCAAAGTGCAACGATATTTTTAAATGTTTTGACACACTTCCAAAATCTTGTTAAACTGCGGATCTATGCAACACCAACTGCTCTCTCTCTCATGCAGCATGACATCACTTTATCTCCTAACTACTTAATGATCAATCGGCACAGAAAAGCTCCTTCAGCATTCTCTGAAATTATAAATAATACATGATTTAACATCTAACAGCATGTTGCAGACGAGTCCTGGAGAAAACAAAAAAATATGTTGTGATATGGCACAGCTAAAATCTGTTTTAAAGAGGAGAGATGGTGCAAGTATTATTTGAGTCTTTTTTACATCACAATATGGCAGTTTGTAGTTCAGCTGTCTCTCTAATCCTGGACTGTCCTTGCTGGCTCTTGAGAGCTCTTGCAAATAGTTCACAGAGCAACCGATAAGCCAGTTATTTGGCAAGTTCACATCAGCTCACTTGGGAACTAAAACATGCATGCAAATTATCCTTGTTGCTCTAGGATGATGGAAGCCATACCCATCCTTATGTATGGCTCCCTACACATCAATAATGACTTCAAATTCAATGAGCAAGGCATCATGGGTGTCAGGACAGGGTCAATCCCATCTAACACAATGGCATTTCAGTAAATCCCAGAGCCTGTAAGCTGACTGGTGGGATGTGATGCCAAGCGACTGGGTCGGAGTGACTCAACAAGGAGGTGTGTGTTGTTCTCACACACCGCAAAGCATGTTGTAAGAATGCTATGATGCTTCATGGCTACAATTTGTGTCGCTTTGAGTTACCTGGGTGTATTTGGGGACTTGTGGCAGTGTTGCTACAAAGAACCTGGGATGTGTCGGGTACCACTCCTTCCCCATCGCTTGTCTTGCCTTGACCTCACGACGCCCAACAAAAATACAGCAGACATCAAAAGCCCTTATTCAAGAAGGGCAGGTATAATCAGCTTCATCATCATCAACAACATCACCATTGTTATTCATGTGTATCGTTGTTTCCTTCATCGCCTTGAGTGACAAACGAAAACTCGGAGTACAATAAATGTTAATTTTCACCAACAATATATACATAAAGTTTTTTAAAAAACAAAAAAATAAATAATTATTCTTCACAATGCTCTTTAAAGAAATAAAAACACAAGAACACCAAGCACACACATACGTACACACTAACCAACAGTCAAATGTGAACAGAAAGGAAATTATTACTCGTTATTGTTTTTCATATTCGTGTAGTTACTATTCATACAACCCTGAATGGAAGGAGTCACACTGGTTTTCACCAGATGCTTAAAACAATTGAAAGGGTGAGTCGGAGGGAGAGGAGAGGTCTGCCAGTGCAGGGCAGGACGAACGCACAGACAAACAGCGAAGGTGAGCCAGGTGACTCCTGAACTTACTCAGGCGTCACAACATGATTCAGCAGAATAAAGCACAGGCAGCAAAGACGTTCCTCCAGGATGGGATTACCACAGCCTCACTTTAATCCACACACACAGACATTGAGGTCTCCAAGAGAAAGAACAACCCTAATTTAATTTAGCAAAGACTACAGCAGAGCAGGCACCTTTCCAATAGAGTGAGTCACTGATGCTTAACTTAAGAAATCCATCAAGGAAAACTACGATGGAATATTAAGGGAAGGAGGAATGAGACAAGGACAAACACCATCATAAATCTCAAGGGAACATAAGGAGCAAGTAGGACCTCTTCCGTTGTGAGAGGTTTAAGCTAATTATATAACGTTAGTAAATGTAAATCCATTTTTAAAAATGCATGGAAATGTACAAATTAAGTTGTCAAGATATTAAACTTTAGCGGTAAGTTTTATACTCCAGTGTACAAAGTCTAGTCTTAAAAGAATAACTAAAATTCAACTCAGCTAACATGGATTTATTTAATTTTAAGAAAGACATAAATATGTCTGTTAGGATCATCTTTGGGGAACTATGATTGTGCCAAATTTAAAATAGAGAGCAAGACTTTTCTGCAACAAACACTCCAGGTTGACCTGCCATGAAGCAAAAGATGAATGTGAGGCAACGTGCCTCAGGTCCACTGTTAAGATTTGTGACGGCGGGGGCCTGTTTGTCTTCAAAAACCCACTTGGAACTGCTTGAAATACCAGAACATTTAAAAGTTAAAATCTGAAAATGGGTTCTAATTTGGGTTTATGATAGAATAATGATTTAAAATACAATAAGCATTTCTACCATCGTCAAGCCTAAGAAGTGAACCACATCTAGGTTATGTAGCTTAAAAGAGAGAACATAAAACAATTAGATTTTAAAAAGAAAGCTTGTTTTTTACACTTAGCAAATATTCTAAAATTAAATGTTAGATTTTTCAATATTTGTCAACCAGAGAAGTAAAAGATTCATCTATTTTAAAGCTTTTATGCATCGTGACTACAGGTGACAATACAGGTCTGAGAATTGTTTTAGATACAAAAAGTCTATTTATTGCAGAAAAAGGACATAAACTTACAGTAATATGCAGTAAAGTTGTGGGCAGAATTAAACTTTTTTTACTCCGGCCCACACCAGCACCTGTTCATTGGTTCTGCCAGGAATTGAATATAATGATGCGAGACAGCACTGAGGCTGAACAAAGACACCAATTGGACCCCGTGTCTGAGGGGGAAAAAGTCTTGACTGGGAACATCTGTAATCCTCTCTTGGTATATTCATGAGCCCTGGCTTGCTGAAGGTCACTCCTGACATTGTTGGTGCCAAGAAAGCGCAACACATTTAGAGGTGTGAGAGAGGTGGCAGTGCAATTAAAAAGTGATATTTTGGAGCTAATGTCTCCATATGTTTAGATTTAAACTTTCCATCCATTTTAGTGTTTTGGTGGTTAAGCTGATAGCAGAAAACAAAGATAAATTAGGGGATCCTTATTATTTTAAAAATAGCTTTTTGAAGGATTTACACTATGCTGTCAAGCAAAATATACTGGGAGGGAACAGGCATTACAGCAAATACACAATTTGAGTCAAACATTTAAGAACAGTCACAACTGAGAGCATCAATGATTCTTCTATTTTAACCACTAAAGAAAACTTAGCTCTATCTCGTTTTGGACAAGTAATCCTTATAAATATCTAGGTCTGAGATCACTGCTACGCTTCCTAAAAAAATAAGCAACAGTTTTTTTTTTTTATATGCTATAATGATACCATCAATCATAAATGTGAAGGATCAGTTTGTGGTCAAAAGAAAAGTTATGAAATTTCCAGATAAGTTATTTATGCAACCTGCCAACACTGACCAATATGTTTTTATTCAGGAGGTCATCTGGATTAAAAAGCAGAGCTTAGACTTCTAAAAGTCCAAAAGTCTTCTCAGCAGTCTATTTTCAAGGATGAGCGACTTCACAATCTGCTTCATGTTTTAAAAATAACAGCGTATCTCCAAGCTCTCAGGGTGACTGAGGACTACTTTACAAAGCTTGGTAGCTCAGCCTTCTGAACAATATGTAACTCAGTTAAAGGGAAATAGCTGAGAAACTGTTGATTTAATAGGTCCAGAAAGTGGTTTCACACCTTCACGAGTGATTACACTGATTAGTTTCTGTCTTTACCTGACAAGCCAGGTGGAGCAGCGGTTTGCACTGACATAACTAGTTGTTAGCTTAATTCCTTCTCAAATCTCTTCTTGATTCTCTACACTGAGATTCTTCTGACTTTTATCCACAGATGCTGACCTGAATCACTTAATTTGAAACCCACTGTATAAAGACTGCTTAATAAGCGAGTCCATACATAGCACAGCTTCTGCTAACACTGCCTTTCTATCTCTTTTGATTCACGCTAAAGATGGTGTCAGCATACAACTGTGCAGTTGTAAACTGGCCAGCGCCGTATAACTCCTCCTCATGAGTGTCGGGAAGCTTTTCTGGACAGCATGCGGTGTGCCGAGTATGTTCTGGGCACCGTCTTTCATGTGGGCCTCAGTACTGGCTGCTGTGATGCACCGATCCAGTCCAGTGCCCTTCAGAACAATTGGCCATCCCTGGAACAGGGCTCACTGTTTTGACAGCCAGTGCCTGCAGTGTCACAGCACATTACACTCCCATTAGGTGGTCAGAAAGGAGCAATATCTGCTTCCTTGGACCTGGGGGGGGGCTCACTATTTGCAAAAATAACTGTGGCTAAGAAAAAAGAGACATGGAGCGGTTTTGTAACTAACATGCGTGCAAGTAAAAGTCTTGTCACCCATCCGTTAGCCTGGCCAGGTTTATCTTTGCAACTATTGGAGCTTTTTCCGGCTAGAATTAGGCAAGGGAGTGAGTACTCCCTGAACAGGAGCCAAGACCATCACAAGGCCAACGCAAGGACAGCCAATGCCTAACAATGGATGTTTGTGGACATCATACAGAAAGGCCCCCAGGTGACCAGCAGTCTCTTTCCCCAGTTAGACTGGTGCCTAACTGTTAGCCCAAGAAATGTGGGGCTACAGCTTCTTGAACATTTATACCCACAAAAATCAGACTGCTGTGCTTTTGTTTATCATCTCATCTAAATATCTTTCATCCAGTCGCTCATCTCCAAAGCGAACTAGTCTAGAGACATCACTATAGACACAGTCAAAAAGAAAAACACAAGTTTTGTGTCCATTTGGATGCAGTATTAATGCTACTAACATCCTTCCCCATAGGCAACAAAGAAGGTTTTACAATATTAAAGCAATAGCATCATCTTTCAATATTGTTACATATATATATATATACTCAAAAAATAGTATTTATATACAATTAGTTTTGGATTTGCTTACAGACTTACTATTAGCAATTAAGCCTACATTTAATGGTGTAGGGTTTCCTAGTTTTATGTGTAGATTTGTAGAGAAGTTTATGGAAATTGTCTCAGCCTGTAAACATGGAAACAAAAGGGATAACAGCTGTGCTTTCAAATCAGAAGTGAAAAATGTATATTTTCTGATTTGCCATTTTTTAACAGCCAAATAACCGCGATAGTTTTAATTTGAAATGTTTCTTTATATTTTATTTGGTATTGCTGTTACTGATTGTTAATCATCACAGCAGAATTAAAACTTTCAGAATATTCTACCTTCTCCACAACTGTTATGATGTAAAGTTTAAAGCATTTTATTTTTTTGTCCTTCAGATCATAGAAAAAAACAAGTTTTCCTTTAATTTATAATAGATTGTCACAGGATGATTGGATTGTGTTTTAGCTTCTGTATTGTACACCTCTGTGTGGCATCTGTGTGAAAATATGATGTATAAATAAAGCTGAATTTATTTACTTACGACCTTAAGAACAAAACTTTGAAACATAATGTATTCTTATATTTTACCCCAATGAAACATTGGTGAACTTCAGCATTTGACACTTTAACATACATAGGTATTATACAATAATATACAGTGATATGAGTCTTCTTACTTAAATAGGTTTTTTACTTCAATGAGCTTTATATAACTCAATACAAGTAATTTCTGGTACATACATTTGGTTTAGAAAGCTATTATATTATACTGGATATTTAAATAGGTTTAAATAGATGTATTTGCATTAGAGTACATTTGCCATTAAATTCTAAATTATTAAAAAGCAGAGTACTGATAATTCAGCTAAATATTTAGCTACTTCCTGAATAAAGTGCCGAGGTGTAGAAAGATTGTGGAGCACCATCGGAAAACCCTACGAAAACTTTACAAGAGTGTATTAAAGGTGAACTGCAAACAACTGGGATAAATGGGAAACTAGGTATTTATGATCATCTAATTACTGAGCATCTAATTAAGTTTTATTGTTGTTGCTTTATGACAGCATTATTTTCACAAACTGGGCAACTATTACTGCATTAGATAACATCTAATCCACTCCAATCATCTAATATTACACACGCTGTCCATCATTTATAATTCCCATGAAGTGCAACTAAAATTCAGAACATGGTTAAGAACTACCTTTTCCTGTCAGTATATATACTTGTAAGTATATGAACTGTTCTTTCTTGGACTCATTCAGAATAACAATGTGCAGGCTGTGGTTTTGAGCTCTGACAAGCTTGATGTTAATCGACACATTGTGTAATAGCAGTGTTGTGCTGGGCAGTCTCCGTGAGACAAGCAAACGTGCCTTGAATCTCCATCCCAGCCTGACATTTCAAACATCAGTGGACTCCCACCAGGAGCCCAGCAGTTTCCTCCCAAATACACACACAAGCACACATAAGTACTCTGAGATTTAGAAAAAAAACACACAAAAGACCAAGAAGAGGAGGATGAGAGCCCTGCATCCTCTGTGTCCTCCGCTTCAACTCCAAACCCTGAAAACACCAAGCAGACGTCACCTCTCCCCCCGACTGCAGCCAACCCTTCCAGATTCTCCTCCCTTGATTTTCACCACAGCTATAATCATCACCATCATCATCAAAAACTATAATCATCGTTATTATTTTTATTACATTTTCAAAAAAGTGCAAAATGAACTTCCCCGTGCCCTCGTTCAGAAGGCAGGGCAGTAGAGGATGGGGAAACAATGGCAGTAAGAAGAGCAAGAAGAGCGCGAGAGA
Organism: Poeciliopsis paucimaculata; assembly: GCA_903067055.1. Classification (NCBI taxonomy): domain Eukaryota; kingdom Metazoa; phylum Chordata; class Actinopteri; order Cyprinodontiformes; family Poeciliidae; genus Poeciliopsis; species Poeciliopsis paucimaculata. The sequence goes on from CAEGAD010061132.1 coordinate 70,012, forward strand.
AGAAAGAGAAAAGAGAAGAAGATTTCTGTAAAGTTCAAAGAGTGTTGCTCCTGTAAATGCACACTCAACTGGCAGAAGGCATACATTAACACAGCAGTCTAACTATACAGTCCAACCTGCTGGAGGTGGACACCCACCAGCATGAGAGAAGAGCACAGGGCGAAGAGAAGTGTGTGCACACAGCTGAATCCATGTGCACAAACTTTGCTTTCAGCCTCGATTTTCCTGTGAACATTGGAAGATTTCAATTAGTTTCTTCGGTTGGTGATGCATGAAGAGTGACATCCTAGGATTTCATCTTCTTTTTTCTCTCTCCGTGTCTTTTTTTTTTTCTTTCTGGAAAAATCGGGACGAATCCATGTCACAAGTTTGTGTCCCCTCTTTTCCCAGCTTTGGAAAGTTTAGTTGCTATTTTTTTAATCCCTATTTTTGTTGGAGATACAGCACAGCACCCACAGCACACAGACGACAAGGAAGGCTCTAGAAAGAGGGTTGTTGTGAGAGGAGTGGTGGGGCAAAGTAAGTCACTAATATTGTGCCAGAAGGAAGAGAAGAGAAAAAAAAGAGTACAGAGAGGAAAACAGGAGGAAGAGAAGAGACAACAGTGTGAACAAATCCATCCTGAGTTCAGCTTGTTTCATCACAATCCTATTATCGATCACTTTCAAAGACTTCAGCTGAACATCAAACCATTCTTGAGTAAAGGAGAAAATGTTTGCTATGAGAGAAAAATGGAATACACTTGAGACAAATAACGAGAACAGTAGGGTCAATGAAAGGACTAATGAAACAGAGAAACAGATGACAGAATATGGCTAAGATATATTTAACTTGTATTCATAGGTGAAACCCTGCCAGTCTACATAGCTAAATTATAGCTTCATAAGATGGGTACAGGTGTATCCTAATGTCACAGAAACTTTAATTAATAAAGAAAATTAATAATTAGAGATTCACTACAAAGATCATATATTTAGAGCATTTATGTCTCTTTATTTTGATCATAACCGATTACAACTAATGAAAACCCAAATTTCTGTTTCTCAAATATATTGAATATAGCAGCAGACAGAGAATGACATTCTATACAAGTGTGCTGCTAATTGAAAAGTTGAGTGGAAGGAAAAAAGGATGGCAGAAAATCTGGCACAGGCAACAGGGATAACTGAAGCCTTGAGAGGATTCGAAGTCATTTATGATTTTCGGTGAGAATCACAAGGGATTGACTGTGGCTGGACTCAGAGTTTTAAGAGTCACTGCACACAGTCATTTCCAGAATATATTCTGCAGCTGTCACCTTCCCTGTGTTAAGACACTGCTGAATGCAAGACACTGACAAATACTTCTTAAAAAGGACCTGTCCAAAGTCCTCTTTTTATTAGAAAAGCAGATTTTATTTTTCATTGGTAAATCAAGGTCCCAGAGTCTGGAGATAAAGGGAAGAGGCACGGATTTCAAGCTGGTTGAGGTTGTTCTATTGTATATTATAAAGTCGAATGTCAGGAGAAAGGCTTACCAAAAAGTTTTTAGATCACTCCATGTTTCACTCTGCTGACAAGGTTTATAGAAGTGCAGATTTTATTTTTCCAGCAGAATATGGCAAAAGTGCAAACTCTCCTGGTCTGAAGCTCAAACATTGTCGAGGCACCAGAGCCAACAATGAAGGCTGGCGCACACATCTGCAGAGCCACAGGCTGGTGGCGCCGGTCAATTACTGAGTACATACAGTACATGTTGTAGCACCACTTTGCTGTATTACTTTTTTCATTGGTCTTATGTAATAACCTACTTCTACGAGAAACTGAATTTGGGGTTCATATTAGCTGCACATCACAGTCATCAAAATTAACAGACATAAAGACTGGAAATATATAATACTCTAGTTTACTGACTTGGTATGCAGAGAGTTTCACTTTTTGAGCTGAATCACTAAATTAACTTTACAATGGTGTGGGAATTTATTGACATCTACTTGTATGTTCATACCTTACCTAATGTATTATATTGTATAACTACTATTTATACAACAATATTAAATCAGTTCAAATTATTATGACTCCCTAAGATACCAACTTGTTTAACTGGAATGGGACTGCAGCGTCAAATAAACGGATCATTAGACTTCCATGGGCCGATTGCATAAGGACAGAAAGACAGACATACAGACAGTCAGAAACAGGGGGACTATTGGCAAAGTGGCGACACAGAAAAAAACATACAACAGCACAAGGGGAGAGAAATTCAGAGAGAAGTGGAAGAGGAAACTGAGATTCTAAAAGAAAATAGAGAAGAGTTTAAAGGTTTAAGAGAGCAGATGGCTAATTGTACCCGTGTTTCGCAGCCTGGCAGCAAGTCAGTCTTGTGCATAAGGATGGGAGCGGGAGAAGGGGAGAGAGAAGAGGGGTGGGAAGTAGGAGACGGGAAGTGGCCATGGAGGAAGCTGGGTGGTGCGATCAGGCCTTAAGAGCGTGCCACTGGGCGACGTTAGTACGCGGCCGGGCGAGCATGTCCTTCCAATGCTTTACTTCTGCTGGCCCACTCTTCCACGATAGGTAGATCTGAGAGAGGGGAAAGAAACAATTATGCACACTTCATAAAAATTTGTAAACTACTGAGGACATAAAAAAATTATTGTATGGTCCATCTCTTCCAAGTCAATATGTTTTCATGTGTATCATGATGGTAAATGATGGTATTTGGTATCAGTTATTGCTGAAGAACAGCAATAAGTCAAAAAACAGTGAGGCGAAGCAGTAATAGCTGTCCCTGTTCACTCATAGGCTGTATTACTAATAGGCATTGCATTATTAATGCCATTGTTGCCTAAATTAATGAACCTAGAGGTTGAAATAGTCAGTATTCAAGCAAAGGAGAGAGTTGTAGCTTTTACTCAAAATGTTCTGTAAGTTTTTAAGTATCTGCGAGCTTAATGCTAACTCATACACATAGGAGGAGACAGAAGGTTGGTGTAGTTCAATAGAATTGTTCAAATCACTTAAAAGTGGCATGGTTGTCATGACAAAACCTGTTTGTTCAAGTTCACAATGGGTGACATTTTCCTAACTCAGAGCAAAATTGAACCATTAACAGCAGTAGAAGGCCCCATATAGTGTCTTGAGGTAATTTTAACATCAAGTGGATATCTGAGCTTGTAAGTGTGGCTTGTCTAAGAAAGAAATTGTTTCAGGATGTGCAAAGTGAAGCTTTGGCCTTGCGGTCAACGTTGGTGTTTCTTTGAAACTGTCCCTCTACACTATTCAGCAACCCTGCTTGCAGAAATTTGACTCCCCCCACACAGGCGATTGATGATTTGCAGAAAGTACAACCCAAAGTATTCATCTTTTTTTAACGAAGCTTTTATAATGAGCAGAACTATGTCTATCCAGAGACTTTGAAAAGTCAACTCACTGCAACCAAATCAGATTTTAGTGAATTCTATTAAGCTTTGCTAAATCCATCAGGCAGTTTGAAAGAAAGAGACCCAAATCCTGTTATTAGTTCAGATTTGGTCTAACAACAGGACAATTTGAGCAAACATGCCCAATCTCTTAAGTTTTGGAACTACACTGAATAATATTCCTTTCCTATAGAAAGAAAAAGTAAAAATAAGTCATTCTACTTAATTTGATTTCAGTTTGCTTTTACTCTCTTGGCCCACAAGTACTGTTGACTCTATGACTCTACAACACACCGAGCTAACCCATGACACCTATCTAAAAATCTCTGCAGAATCCCCGCAGATTCTTATGTCATAAATTACCTTGCCAATAACATCGTTGCGGCTAAGCCTGTCCTTGTCCATGACGGTGATGATGATGGTAGTCTCCCTCAGCACATGGGCAGGGACATCAAAGGGGAAGGACTCGTTGAAAACTGGATTAAGACAGCGCTTTATCACCGGCGTCTTCTTCTTCTCAACACGCTTGTCCTTGTGCATGAGCCACACCTTTACGTAAGGGTCTGCAGAAAGGGCATACAAGAGCACAAGTTTTCGCAAGGGTAACTAAGAAAATGCCTATGGATGTTTTTTTTTTCCTCGGTTTTTTTGCTTTCAGGGTCAGCTTTGCAATTACCCTCTTGATTGTTATAGACAGGAAAGGCAGCAGGGAAGCAGAGACCTCGATTGAGCTCAAGGTCAACCTATTCCCTGAGCTAGCAAACATACAAATGAGGAAGTATTTATGGAAATGGGGCTTGGGATTCATACAGCAAATTCTGGAGCAATTTTATATCTGGTAATAGTAACTGCAGGAAACTCTAATTTTACCAAAAAAATATTGTACCGAAAGCATGTCAGAGCAGGACTGGATACTTTTCTTTTTAACCAGAAGAGACCAGAGTGCGCTGATGCACATTTAGCTGGGAGGTTCAAGATCCTCATAGATATACAGGCAGATAGAGGTCAACAGATATGCTTGATGTAATGTCACCTTGCTGCTGTGACAATGAACAGAGGACAGTAACCAGAGTACCAAAGTACTGTTTCCACATTTTATCACATTACAACCTTCAGTGCATTTTGTTGGAATTTTACGTGTCAGAGCAACACGAAGCACAGCATTATTATGAAGATTTAAAGAAAGGAATTATAGATTTTTGCCAAATAAAATCAGTAAATTTACAAAGGCAGAAAGAGCTGCAGCTCAGTGATCATTTTTCAGTCCTACTGTGCAAACAGTAAAGACTAATGCTGATTCCCTCAGTCACTTAATGTGAAAACATTGGTGCGCATCGAAAGTACTTTGCTTGATTTGAACAATTCTGTAGAAGCGCTCAATTTATTTTATTAGTACTTAAAGTGAGGAGATCTTCTGCCACTGTAATATGAAAAAAAGTGTAAAGAAATTATTAGCAAGGTACTCTTCCGTCTGTGTTGACTGGTCAGTAAGTACAGTGTACTACAAATTCAAATTAAAACCTCAAAACTTTGAAAGTCAAGGCAAAGGCGCCAAACTGAAAACCACAGATTTATGACCGGGGCAAACACAGCAAAGACTTTACCCGAGGTGCCCCCGATATCCATGGCTTTAAGATGGCGTGCTTTGATGATGTTCACAGTGATGGTGTTGGCAGTGGGATTATAGCAGAGAGACACCAGCAGGTCGCCTCGTCTCCCCTGCAAAAACGAACCCACAAAAAAAACAATGGAGTGTGAATCATCCGGTCTAAGATCAGATTTCATCAGGGGATATCAAACTCCAGATTACTCACTGCCTCGTTGTGCAATGTTACATCACTGCCCTTTCTGCTCTAACTCCATGTGCCAAATACAGATGGTCCAGTGACCGGGCTGGCTTAGTTATGATCATTGCTCACCCAAAAATCAAATCAAACATGATGAAGGCTGCGACCAAACGTGTCACACTTGCTTTAACAAATTACACTGGGATTAAAAGTGAGCATCAGCCGTGGTTCTGTCTAACCGCCCTCTTACACTGCCATCACTGCAGGGCTTAAGCTCCTTCCAGAAGGTCTTCAGCTGGCCCAGTTCCACCTTGTTCAGGGGGATTGACACCTCTCCGATGGGGTCGTTCCTGCTGAAGCGGTCGTAGTCCAACACCTGGAGGTAGAGAGTGCGTTCTCTCACCTTCTCGTAAGGGAAGCCTAAAGCAGACACAGGAAGCAGATAACACTGTGGGCGGAGAGGCACAGCTAAGTGGCAGATTGCAAAAAGCATGTTCCTGACAGTACAGAGGGAACAGTAATGTGCAACATGCTTCCAGGGAAGAATATGACAAAATGCCAGCGTGTGGAGCAAAAGCTGTACTCCTGTCACAAAACTAATCGCATACAAGCTTAAAGGGCTGTGGGTTTGGAAAAGGTTTGAGAATATTCCACCCTATTTTTCCTATTTTGTCGTTTCACGCTCAGCCCATCTCAAAAGTCATAAAAAAACATGTTCCTTACAAGAAGAAAAAAGCACTTTTGTCTTTGCCGATGACAAACAGCCTCGGCAGCTTACAAGATGATGATTATTATTACAGCAAGACAGAATATTGGTCTGCTGTTTCTAGGCTGGAGGTCTAATCAATAAAAACTTGCTCTAATTTCACACTTTGGTATTGAGTTTTCACACAACTAACACAAAGCTCCTTTTCAATGGAGAAACAGGTCTTTGTGGAATCTGCCAAGCTTGCTGCAAATGAGCTTTATCTCTGTATTACTTGATGAAAAAAAGCAAAGAAACCTTTGCAGTTCCCATGGTCTGAAAACTGCGGTGTCTTAACAGGTGAAAAATTAACACAATATTTACATTTCTATTCACAATACCAGCTTCTTAGTTATACATTCAGACTGTTTAAAATATACAGGATTGAGGTTGCTATTGCTTATGGTGTAAGAAAGAAAAAAAAAGTAAATTTTTAATACAGCTGTGACATATTCAAACAATAACTATTCCTCCAGTTTATAAAATAACTAAAATTGATTAGCTTTTTTATAATGTTTTCTGTAAACATGAATTCATTGTCAGTTTTGTTGTCGTTTGATACAGAGGTTACAGTAAAGTATTTTTGTATTTCTGCCATTTTTCTCCCAATACATAAACACTGAGAAAAAATCAGTATTAACAGCAAAAACTATGCTCATTTCAAAACTCTACCCTCAAACAATCCACTTACTCTACAAGAGCACTTTGTTTATCTTTGTAATTTTAAGGTCTTTGATGGTTTAATCAGGTAGAAAACCGTCTCTGAAATAAAATGTTGCATTTGAAATTACCTGAGATAAAGGAGCAGAAAACAGAAAAAAAAATATAATAAAAACTCAATGGGTATAAAATTACCCAAAATATATTTTTTATATTTCAACAGTGACTCAGTCTAAACACAAAAGAATGATTTGATCCATTTTATTATGCTTGTATAATCTCAAAAATCAAATATTTATCCTCTCTTCAAAGTCAAAATGATTGGTAAGCCTTATTACTTTTTAAACAAACTGGCATAGCTATTTAATGGGAAACTATAAGTCTGAAAAAACATTTCTAACTCGATGTACATCCAGAAGAGTTCAGCTAAATTAATCTTTTAAAAAATGGAAGGAGTTTGGGACTTGTCTAAATCTATTTAGAGCTGGCATAGAGACAGCTCCGTCTAATCTGTTAAAGGTTCCAGCGCTCAGAGAGAAGAGAGTGTGCTTAAAGAAATGTTTTCCATGGTTTTTTACAAATCAAAACCACATGGCAGAATGTCAAAAAATTTCAAATAAGAAAAAAAAAATTCTAAAGAGTGTACAAATCTAGTCAGGAATTCAGCCGAAGGCACAAGAATAATCAGAGAAAAATTGTAAGTTTATGTGATCTAGGATTATAACCAAACTAGAAAACTGACTTCAAGTATAATGCAAAACTTCACAAAAAAAAAGGTTCAGAAAAAGCAACGTTAAGAACCAAAGGAGCATCTTTTATAAGATGTGTATAAGACTGACATTTTCCTAACCACAAGGTGTGCATAAGACTGACATCATAATGTCATAAGCATGACATAATACCTGTTATGAACGTGAAAGAGTCTTCATGAATGGTTATGAATGTTGTCTTGAAGTGTCATTCTGTAAATAATGACACTTTTAATGCAAAGTTGACACTTTTGCTGGACTTTTAATACAAGTTTTAGTACAACTTTACATTAAAGTGTCATTATTTACCAAATGATACTTCATGACAGTCAAAGATTCATGAAGATGCCTTTATGTAGATAACAGGTGTTATATCATATTTATGACTGTCCCGTCAGTCTTACGCACAGCCCTCCAAATAAAGTGGAAAGGGTTAAAAATTTCTGCATTACCTTTACCTTATTTGGCATATTCTTATTAAACTGACATTTTTTTAAAAATTATCACTTTTACTTATATTTTAAAGATTTATTTTTGTGCAATTGAAACCCTAAAAACATGCAAAATGTGAATTTTATTTAACACTTCCCCTTTAAGATTCACACTTAAACCCAGAGAAAATTACAAAATCCATTGGGATTAACATTACATTTCAGGTCTTTAAAACTTGGAAATATGACAAACCCTCAAAGAGGAAGGTTTCATTCCAGTGGGGGTTGAGGTTCTTCCTCTTGACCTTGGTTTCCAACTTGTGCTTCTTGTCAGGCAGCAGGTAGATTTTGACAAAAGGGTCCGAAGTGCCGGAGAAATCCTTGGCTGGCAGGTCCTGGCCCTTCAGAACTTTGACGGTAAGGGTTGTATTCTGGAAGCTGTAGCCTATGCTGAACTGGATACGACCAAGTTTTTCACTGACGGGCCCTTCACCGTCATCATCCTCTGAACCTGGGGACAACTGCAAGGCCACAAAAGACAAAGCAATGAACGTAAACCGTCACGTGTCCAGTAAGAGGCACACAAGGCACAAGTCAGACCTAAAGGCACTGACTTTCTGCATCACCCAGACCTCGACAGAGAATAGCTGTGAGGGGGAATGATTTCAGAGTCACATTTTGATCATGGCATGCTCGAGCAGCTGCGCAGAGACAGAGATTGGTGCGATGTTAAGAAGATTCTGAGAGTTTAATTTCCTTACTAATGTTCTTAAGAGGCAGGAGGTGCTCAGATTGAAGATATGGAGCTTTAGACTACCCGCGCTCTCTTACAGCCACTCTGACTGCTTTATCATTGCTCTGCACTAAAAGGCAGATATCTGATAAAAGCCAGAGAGAGAGGGAAAGAGAGAAACAGAAAGAAGAGGAAAAAAGCTTTCAGTGAGACGTAAAACATGGACTAATGTGAGCTTTCTGCACGTGAAACCTTCCCTACTGTTAGTCCCACCGTTGTTGTCTACTTGTTTTGTTTTCTTCCCAAATAAAAAACAATTGAAATACAAGTTTACATAAATTATGTGGAGATAAGAAGCACGCACTACAGTAAACCTTTTTGTGAAAGAACTCAGGTGCTGTTAGGCATGCAAAGTGTTGCTCAGAGAATTGCCTGTAATAGTACTTTTTGAAGCTTTCATCCAAAACTAAAATGACAAAGGCTCACTTCTGATTCATCAATACGGGTTTCAGAAAGAGGGAGAATTTCAACTCTAATTTGTCAAACAGTATGAGTCACCTTGGATGACTTGGCTTGCTTGATTGCCACTGTGGGAACGGCTGGTGTTATTTTTTTCTATTATGTCTCGCTCATTACCATCCCTAGCTTTAGCTCAACCTACCTTATAAACTTACAATGACTTTGCAGCACAACTCCTGCTGGTGGAAAGAATTACCTCAGAACAATGTGATTTTATGTACTCATCTTGACAAATATAACTTAGCTGAAATGCTTTCCATGTCTTAGAACAGATCAAATAAGATCTTATCAGGATTTCCAAAGCTTTGGCTTACATATTCCAACTTTGAAAATACAGTTGTTTTTTTTTTTCTTGCCCTTTTGCTTGAACTACAGCTAATAACCTATTGTTGAATCTCTAAAATTATATTTGTGTGGAAGTAAATACAAATTAGCAATAAAATTTATTGCCCATATGTATTGCATAAGTCATACAAACACTACAATTTAGCCTTTTAACCATGATCAAACTCATCTTCCCGAACCATAGTTTGGCAAAACTATGTTTTTCTGACAATGCTCTAATGTTCATACTCTAACTTATTTAGAGTAAAGGTCATTTAGGACTAATGTCCTAATGTTGCTGTAAAAAACTAGCAACAGGGAACAAGGAGTAAGGAGTTTAAGGTGGTTTTTTCTCAAGCTAAATTATTTTACAACTGAAGGTATTTGGGGGTTTGCACTTGATAATGGATGCTCAACTGCAACCTGCACATGTACATAAAAACACCAACCTGTGACCTTTGCCTCAGAAACTGTTAATAGTTTTACAAATTAACAACATTCAATATGTAAAAACAAACAAACAAAAAAAACTTGTGACTCGTAACAACTAAATTTGAAGAAAGAAAATTTTAAAAATTGCATGATTTTGTTAATCCAAGGAATAATTGTCAGAAAGAAAACTTGTGAAATGTAAATGATTCACAGAAATCCAATGTGCAACAAGTAGCAAAATGTTGATCCCATGGCTCAATATATATATATATATATATATATATATGTATATTATACAAAAAAAGAATTAAAAAACCCCTAAAACATTTGCAAAACATTGATTTAGAAGTGTACACAAGTCAATTCACTGCGTATTTGAGACACCAGTGATTAGGTTGAAAACAGCATGACTCCGTTTTATCTATTTTTAAGGTTTTTGTGGCACTGGTGGCCTTTCTACAACAGTAGATGTTCAGGATGAATGGCAGTGACAGAAGGGGAAGACAAGCAGCAAATGGTCCAGGGCCAGGAATCGAACCGAGGACTGTAGCCTCTTTGTTGTAACATTAAACCCATGGTTTGTACCCATTTTTGTGTTTAGCATTTCTGCAATAAAACATTTTTTTCCTCATCCAAACTAATCATTAGCCAAAAATAAACGCTCATGTTCATATAAGTCATGAATTAAATTACTCAAATCAACATTTTAGTCACATTAATTACTGAGATTTGGATGAAAAAAGGTTTAAAAGGGGGCATTATGTTTTTTCCATGCACATAGTGCCATTTTATAGCACAATCAAGTAACTAAGCAGTACATATGAAACATGACTTTAAAAAAAATGGATCTCAGTCTAGGTCCAATTAGGCGCATTGGACCTAGACTGAGATATAAGATTCACAATGTTATATCCTGTTACATGTGTAACAGTTACACACAGTTCCTGGTGTAACTGTGAACCCCTGGTGTAGTTCACAGTTACACCAGGAGTTTGCAAGTTTCTGCTGCCACTAGTCTGGAGGAGTTAACAGCTCTGAAGCAAATGTCTGTGGAAATGGGCAGTGCTTTGTAGAGCAGGAGTTCAGACACCACTGAATGTTTGTCATGTGAGAGTCAAGGATTTCTCAAACATGGTTGAAAGAATCAAAGCAACACTCCAGGATAAGTTTTTTTTGATGGGGGAATAATATAATTACATCATATAAAGCTCAGAAAAGCTTTATATTAAGTAATACTGCGCCCCTTGTTTAAGCAGTAGACTAGTAATAATGAGTAATCACATATGGCTGGTTCACAGAAATTTCTTTTAGCCACATATTTTGAATGGAAAACCAAGACCTGAAGCAGGAGGGAAGGAAGGAAGGAAGCGAGGGAGGATGCCAGGTGGACTAGGTCATCTTACCATCACCATGTCTCCAGTGAGCGAGTTGGCCAGGTCAGTTACAGAAGAGTGCCCATCAGCATCAGGAGGGTGACCCTTGGGGCTGTTTGCTGGCTTGTTGCCCCTGCAAACAAAAAAAATCAGGTTGGAAAACGTAAAACAGCTCAAACATTAATGAGCAGTTTACTCATCTACAGAAAGCGTTTGAGCCCACAGGGAGTGCAGCCTCCACCTGTTTAGCAGCAAACTGCCTCTCTGAAATGATCGTTCAGTCCCAGTTTTACTACGGATTGATGTCACTTCACAGCAGAACAGCGTTTGTTTTTTTAAAAGCTATTGCTAACAAAAGCCAAATAAAATCTGCCAGGTATTCCACAGATTAATGATGGGCACAAGACCTGAGAGGTGTAACTCATAAGAGATTTAAGTACATCTTCAAAGAGAACGTTACCTCCACTAGCAGAAATAATAAACACATTTTTAGACAAAAAACACAAAATCAATGAGCTTAAAATAACAGAAATTTTTCCCCAAATCCTTTGAGAGTTTATGATACACACGTTATAATGACATACATACAAATATATAAAAAACCGCAGACAAACACATATAGCAACATATAGAGGACAGACATTGCATGTTTAAATCTCTCAGTTGCATCGACAAACAGTTGGTTTTACAGAAATAAAAAAGAAGAGATATGAGATCTTCACTGGCATGGCTGGCACTGAGGTACAAATATTAATAAATGTTACATTTAATTTCCTTCCACACACGCTTGGAGACAAAAAAAACCCTCTAAGTTCATAAATTATGAAAATAGAAATTACAAAGAGAAAATCAACTTAGAAAAGTAAGACAAAAAAGCATGAGAGAGGACAGAAATGAATAGAGGATAGTACAAAGGATCTTGTTGATGGACACCTAAGACAGCACTCCATTTAAATGACTGGTCAAGGCACATGAAAGGGTTGAACACTGAAAAACAGTTAAGTGACAAACAAGCGAGGACAGAAACACGGAGAAAGAGAAAAAATTAGCAGACGGATATAAGATTCACAAATTACAGAGACACAAATAATAAAGACTTTAGACAGAAAAGAAGACCACAAATAAGGAGAGAAATACACAAGCAAGCTGATTTTTAGAAATCTGTTTTAGAAGAGATAGCAAGTATTACCAGCATGAACAGTATGAAAACAAAAACCAAAGAGAGTGAGATCATAACAAACACCAGCACGTTAGAGAGAAAAACAGAGCTGCAAGAAAAGATAGGGAATGAAGGAAGGAAAGCCTGCAAACACAAGATAGGCTTAGTTTTGTCAGTCTGATAAGAATCAAAGAATAAAAGACAAAAAATTAAAATGAAACACAGAGCTACAGACAATATATTTAAGAGAAGACGAAGGAGCAAACATGCTAAAAGGAGAGAGAGAGCACAAAGAAAAAAGAAAAAGACAATAAATACAATTGATCATCAGGATAAAGCGAACAAGAAACATCTTTTTTGATGCGGAGAGTTTAAAAAAACTCAGAAATGAGATATAGAAAGAGAAATAAGGTGATATACCATTCAAAACTATAACTTCATTAAACAATGAAAGGGGATAAATAATAAGAACATAGGAAGAGCACATTTAGAGTGTTACAAAAGAGGACATCAAAAATTCAGCAGATGATACAAGTTGTTTTTAAACCAGCCTGATTTTCCAACATTTTAGCAACACTCTAAAAGTGTGGAGTGGGAACACGGGGCCAAAGCACAAACCGGCATTGGCTACATGTGCATATTAAATATATGCAAGTAGTTGTCACTCAGAGCGAGTGAAGGCAATGCCCTGGACAGGCCATAAAACAAGGAGCCCATAAAACGTCTGTCTGTCTGGCCAGCATTCTCTATCGAGCTTTTCGCAGAGAGGAAGTGCGCGCTCTTTGTTGGTTGCGCTAAAAAAGCTCCAAATTTGGATGAGAATCGATGTTGAATGCAATAATGTGTGCATTTTTGCAAAGGACAAAGACAGAACTGACTGAAGGAAAGTATACTGACAAATAGACAGACAGAAAAGGCAAGCAAACAAGACAAGCAAACACTTCAACCAGCAAAAAAAATCTAAAATATTGGCAGGGGGAAAAAAAGGGAGGGAAGTTACCATTTCAAGAAGGACAGAGGTTGTTCTTTAGTGATTTGTTTTAGTAGCAAAAGCTCTTAAATGTACACACCCAGTTAAAGTGCTGAGCTTTGGTGAGGTAAAAAATTAGGCCAAGAATGAACAACTTTTTCCACGTTTATTGTGACATTTATTCTGTGCTATTCAACTGAAAAGCAACAACAAAAAAACTGATAGAAGGAATAAAAAAGGTACAACATGATTGAATAACTGCACTCTTCACATTTTCAGGCTCCCTTTGATTTAATTTCAATCAGTGTTCTTTGGTATGTGTTGATTAGCATGTCGTGATTTTGTCAAAATAAGGTTCTCCAAATCTATCAAATGTACCTTTCCTGTGTGATCCCACAGATTTTCTACCAAATTTACTTTATGATTCCAGTGAGGCCATTTCAAAACTTTAATTTATCTCCCATAAAGTCATTTCTAATTTGAGCTTGAAGTATGCTTGGATTCACCAAGAAGTGTAATCACCTTCTGCATTCTAGCAGACAACTGAAGATTGTGGATTATAACTCTTATTTAAAATAAGTTGCAAAATCATCTCCATCCATCGAAATTTCAACTTTAGTTTAATTAGTCTGTATCATATTCTTCACAAGCATTTGGGAGATTTTACTCATGCTTGGAAGTTTTTGGATGAAATCCCCATCAGACCCTCTGAAGCGATCCTCAAGGCCAACTCAAAGGATGCTCTGCAAAGGGCGGTGGGATACTGGATCACACTGCCAGGACAAAAGTAAGACTGAATTCTTCCGCTACAAAGGCGGGATTGTTCATCATACTGACCAGTGGCAGATTCAAGGTTGTGGAGAATTTAAAAGACAAGGAACCCACTGGGATGGATTGCACCCTTATGTCATCGTTCCTCCTTTCAGAGTTAGAGACTTTTCACATGCTAAGCTGGAGTTTGAAAAGGCTTTACAACTATTACAACCTGAACTTGTTGACTGCTAATTTTTTGTTGTTCTAAGTCCCTCTAAATTGACCAAAGAGAATAACATTTGGTTTCTATTGTTTAGTTTTGTCCCTAAATTATGATTTTCGACAGAAGATTAAAACATAAAAAAATCTGATGTGAGGGGAGAACTTTATTCCTGGTTATTCAGAGTCGCTACAATTGATGGCAGGTATCAATGCAAGAAGATTAAATTATGAAATTGAATCAAAAAGTATTTCAATTAAGCATTAGTTTAAAGTGCAGACTGCTACAACCAGGCTTCAGTTGAATAGTTCAGGATGTATATCAAATAAAAGTTGGGAAAGGTTTGGTATACCTGCTCATATCACAAAACCTGTGAATTTAAACAGAGTGTGCACACTTGAAATCCACTGTACTGTGGATTTGTTGCCAAGGGGTGTTTTTTTTTTTGTTTGTTTGTTTGTTTCACTTTCTTGCACTACATCTAAACTAGAGTGAGAGACCAGAGGGAGATGCTGGGTGAAGATATGACAATCTACTCTACAGCAAAGAGAGACCGGTAGGGATTGAAGTAAAGCAGTGCACCTCCCGCCTCCTCCATCTCCCAAGTATCGATGGAGACTGAACGTCTTCAATTATTAATTCCCTCTCATGCTTCATTCAGGAGTTCAGTGCATTCTCAGGTAAGAGCCAGAGCAGCCAAAGGTGGTCTTGGGCTCTCTGCCTCCAGGCTGTTGAAACAAAGTGGCTGGGGCTGCAGCGCTGCTGGAGGAACTAAGTTTCCTTCTCCAGATTGCACTCTGCATCAAATAAAATCTGATTCCAATTTCTTTTACATTTCCAAGAACGCAATATTAATTTTGGCAGATGGCAGAACAGCGACTGACATAATTTTGGTGCCAATGCTTTCTTTGTCATCCAACCCTTCAGGGGACTTCTATGATAGATGTGGCTCTGCAGTAGTCTATAGTGTCCAGTGGGAGGCAGAGTGGGTTCAGATCAGATTCTGCCACAGCAAAGACAGTGAAAGTGGGCTGTTGGCATAGCAACAACTCTTGAAATATAGACCATATATATAAATATATATGGGTTTGGGAGGATGTTTGGGGTGTGTCTGACAAGAGGCTGTTGGGAGTGGACTCAAGGGTGTGTTTGAAAAAGGGGGTGGTGGGCACAGGGAGGGGTGGGTGCAACACACAAGCAAACACACTGAGAACAAAGAAGATAAGGTTTAGGATATATGACAGGTACGGGTGAGAGCCTCGCAGACACATATTCACGTGAACGGACATATGGAGGCAGGCAGGCATACTTTGGGTTTCACCGTCCTGTGATACTATCCTGTTTCGTTACCTGACCGAGGGCCAGCAGCTCGAAGAGAGAGGCAAGGGGGGCAAAGACACTCCACTTCTAGGCTGGAGAGAGACGCGAGAAAGAGAGCCCAACCCAGACCCTCCACCCCCCACTTCTTTCTTTTTTCTTTCCTTTTTTCAAACATTCAGTCTTCCGCTCTTCTGCAAACACTCAAACAAACATGCTGAGACCATGGAGTGATGTATTTCAACATCTATGCTCAATTTCATTGCCACCCACTTGATCTATCATGCGTTAGGAGTGCAGCTCACTTCCAAGGATCATAGTGAGAGCTGCCGCACGTTGTTGCTTATATAAGTCATCATCCACATGAACCACACCAGCACTCACATTAGAGTCAGACCTGCTGTCGTTCTTTAAAAGCTGCAGCAAAACCTTGGAATGACTTAATAAATAAGGTTACTTTCAGTTTCACCTAATTACTTTCTGCATGCTGGAACGGTAATTTAGCCTAAAATAGGTTTATTTAGTGAAATCCTGTTTCAGTATAAACATTCAAGACTTGTGATTCTTTAATTGAAGATTAGCCAAAAACAGAAAACATGAAAATTCAAAAAAATCCTACTGTGCATTGCAGATAAGGAACAAGGGAACAATGCCACACTTTTCAGATTCTTATATGTAAAAAAAAAAGGAAAAAAAAGATGAAGGCAATTTATAATTTTTCTTTCAATTCAAACTTAAAATTGTACTTTGTGTTGGTTTATTATGTTAAGTCTCAATAGAAAACACTGACATTTGTTTTTGTGTTGTGCCAAAATAAGGGAATGCCCAAACAATATTAATACTTTTGTAAAAGGCTGTAAATATTGGAGTTTTTAAGGGTCTTTAATGACTTTACAACAAACCTGTTAGATGAAGTTGTTCAGTGAGCACACAAAAATTGTTGATAAGTGTAATTACTCTTGTAACTTAATGTACGTTTAGTGTCTTCTTTATGTACCACAGCTCACTGTTCTGCTTTCTTTTACAGCCTCCCAATACTTCCTGTAATTTTGGTTTCATACCTCAGAGTCTATCACAGCAACTACCTCCTCATCCAACGCAATATCAGCAACACAAAGTCGTGAGGGTAAAAAAGGCAATTTTCAGTGGTCCAATAAGACTCCAAATGCTGCTGTAAATGTTTTGAATCCTTATTTATCTCAGAGATTGCCTGAGGATGAGGCAGCTGCATTTATCAAACCTGTTCTGAGATGGGGCACAGAAGTCCTGAGTTAATGCTCCTAATCGCTCCTCTCCCCAGTTCACCATCTATCTAGCTATCTAAAAAAAAATGTGAGAATCTGGTTCTGCACAAACCTGATGGGTAGAGATCCACCTTCAGCTAAAACACAAATGTGAAGTCGACTCTCTCCCAATTCTCAACGCTCCTATTGAAGAATGATGGATTTGTACTTTGAACTTTCTGCCATTCTCCACTGGCCTGTAACTGTAACCATTGGTGTATGAACACGCTGCTCCCTCTTCTTCATCCTCTCCTTTTGCCGTGGCTAAATGCTATCTTCCTACCGCTGTGTTGGCATGCAGCTGAATACATTTCGACATTCCTCCAGTGATGTTCGGATGAACGCGGCGGCCTCAGGGAGCCACTGCCTTGGGGACAGACTTAAGCAGAGCCCCTGAAGACCCTGTTGATTAGTCAAGCTTAGAAAGCCCTTGTCACATGAGGAAGGCTGCATCAGACTAGCAAGGCACGGAATAATCAATTTATGTGTTTACGTACAAATTCTGATAGAGATTACGAGCATTTTTTTTCCTATAATATTTAAAAACGCTTGTAGGGGAACATTTGAGCTGTTTTGTAAAGATCCACTAAGAGCAAAGTGACCAACATGTACAAGTAAATAGCAAAACATAAGAAGAAAAAAAACAAACATTGCAGTCCATACTAAAGTAATAAATACTAATTTAAAAACTGCTTCAGATGAAAAGCAACAGAAATAAGTATATTTTACAAAACAAAAAATAAAAATTATGCAGAAAAAAACAAAGTATATACAGATAAAAACAAGGTAGTCATTTCATTATAAAAAACAGATTAAAAATATGCACAATGTTGAAATAAATGCAAGGAAATAAACAATCAAGAATGAAATAATAAAAAATAAAGCTTTAGAACAAAAGTGGAGAGAATAACCCCTCACATACACACACAAAGCAGAAAACATTTCCCACAGTAAATTTTATTTCCTTTTTTAATTGCGTTTTTTTTTGTTTTTTTTGTTCGTTTTTCCCGAGCTACCCTGGAGATGACCGACAGCTACACTGCACACAGCGTTCCACCGGAGAAAAAGGTTTAACTCTTTATGAGAGTAATTAAATTAATTACCCATTATGAACTTAAATAAACATACATTAATATTGATTTAGCTCATAACCCCTATCCACTGTCTTTCAGATCAATTTAAGCTCATTAATAATGAAATGATATTACACGGCCCACATAGCAATAAACACAGCAAATTTCTCTGAGTGCATCGTGTCTTTACTGCACACAAATATATATCCCTATCTAATAATATCCGTGAGGTTGAAAAAAACAGCCTTTACTGGCTTACACAGAATTATGTAACATGCATGGATGAATAATTAAAGGACCACAGGCAAGTGGATTGAATGTTAATGTGGCACAAAGATGCGTATCCCTCCCACTTGGTACTGTGGCCTGGTTCTCATTGGACCGCTCAATCACTGCTCCGAGGGGATCTGGACTGAAAGCTCTCTTAACAGTGATGAGCGGCCGAAAAGAACCTGCAGAATATGTTCACTGAGTTGTAACTGAATTGTTTGAGCGAAGACCAATGAGGCATTAAGCAGCAACTCTAGCATACTAATTGGGCCTTCTTAGAAAACACAACTTACGGATGCCTGGTAGATAAACCTCTCATCATACAACCTTTCCGCCCTGTCACTGGCCAGAAAGTCTTTATCAGTTGGGCCGGGTCTGCTGCAGTTCGAACTGTCAGTCTGCTCTGCTGCACTTCATAAACATGCCACCACAGAGCGCTTTCACCCAGCTACAGCACACACAAGGTCAGTGAATTATGAATATCGGACACAACGACGCCATTTTGCCTTTAACCACAGACATGGAGCAGTGAAATATGAACAAAAGAGTTACATTTGTTTTGGCCTCAGGAACTTTAGATAAATTTCTCTAGGGCTAAAGTCACGATTAATTGCATTAATCGTGATTAATCGGTTATTGAAATAATCAGTAACTAATCTAGTAATCGATTAATCGTTAACTGGAGTAGATAAAATACAGTATAAGAGCAGTTATTAGATTTTATTTTCTTATTTATTAAAAGAATTAAAATATTTATTTATTTATTTGTTTTTTGTACCAATTTTTGTTATCCAATTAATCATCAGAATAACCAATAGAATAATCAATTACCAAAATATTCGTTAGCTGTAGCCCTACATTTCACTGTGACCAAGGTTAGATAATATGAGTAACATGCTAAAATAAATGTACTAGTGAAGCAACAATCTCCAAGCTCATTTACTTGAATTATTGTGCCAACACAGCAATGTAAAAATATTTCACCATTCATTAATCTACGGTAAGTGCAGTTTTTAATGATACATTCGACCTGTTAAATATTAAAGATCAACAGTTAATAATACAAATAAATTGAAACTGGATATGTCAGAACTAAGTTTAAGTTTTACATACATCTAAGCTTCTTTTAAATTTTTTTTAAAGTTTCTGCTTGAAAGCTGCATGAGGCAAGAGCTGCTTACGAGAACCAACATATATATTTGAGTAAACTAAATTAAAGTTGCTACTGGCTGCTTGACCAACCAGTTTTAGTAGTATACATCAGCTAGTAGAGAAATTTAATTTTGACTCTGGCACTGATCGTGCTAATATGTTATAGCTGCATTACCTAATCAAATAAACTGCAGAGATTATGTTTTTTGACTGTATCAATGATATATTTAAACTGAACCAGTGAATTCAATGCAGGCGGAGATGAGTGATCAGTTTGTGCTTAAAAGTGGTGAACAAGATGGGCAGAGGGGTGAGGAATGAATGAAATTGTGGTTTCGTCTCCATATGCCATAAGAGAGATCGATAATGTCATTCTTAGACATCTATGAAAGCAGCGCTGAGGCCAAGAGGGATAAAACACTCCCTCTACGTTTATACTTTACATTTCAAATAAATTATGGACTGTGTCTGCAGCAGTATGTTATTGCGCACAGACTGTAAGCTGTCAGTCGTTCTGTTTGCAAGTCAAAGAAATTAAATGAGCCACAGGTTAGACCTGCGAATACCGGAAAGCACTCAGTCACTGATAATCAAGGTGGATCCTGGGGGCCACACGCTGCTTCCCACTTGCTGTTTAGTCTATTAGCAGATTTCACAATCCATTTGTAAAGGTTTCTCGGTTTACACAAAAAAGCTAGAAAAGACAAATGCCGTATGCATGGCAAATTGCACAGAAGAGAATTGTTTGTAGGCTGTGTGGGTGTTGCAGCATTGATGATCAATAAACAGTTTGTGAAACTGTGATGAAAAGACAACCCAGATTTTGGCAAAGGGTAAAAATGTATGATAAAGAAAGGAGATCTATTTTTTAAGAGACTCCTTAAAACAGCAATGTGAAATTTATAAGAATAGTTGCCATGTAGTATATATCAGATTTTGTGTCAGCCTATCACATAAAATCCCACCCCCAAAAAGTCTGTATTGACATTTGTGGTTGCAACATGACAAAATATGAAACAAGGTAATAAGAGCAAGGCATTAAATCTGTTTTAATAGAACCCTCATTTTCTTCCCGTCTCCAGAAATAATTATCAGATTCAAGATGTACTTCAGAATTAATTCGCCCTCTTCTACCATTTTGTTTTAAGGCGTATCACCAAATTATTACAAAAACAGATGGAGGTTAAGTCAACCTAACCGGAGTGCAGACGAAAACTGAGCATCTCACAAGCGCGAGAAGGCTGAAGAAAAGAAAGGATTTAACATCGGCTCTGTGGTGCGAAATCCAGATAATCTGGACGACCATCAGCGGATAAAAAATGCCGTGAGCTATTTGCCTAACATGGCCCTACCCCTGTAGTCGCTTATTAAAACTGGTCCGATTCCACAACAGAATCCAGAGATAATTATTTCTGGAGATGGGAAGATTGCAAGCGAGCAAGGCTGGTGCATCCTCACAGACGAGTGGAAATATTTTTGACTTGGAATGTGTAACTTGGCTGACGAGGAAAGGTGCTATTTTTGGCTGCGTGTTTATGTAAGTGACTAACGTGTTGTGGAATAATGAGGAGCCTCTCTGGGCCCTCTGCGGAGCTGCAGAGACGAGACTCTCAGAGCGGCGGAGGGTGATTGAAGGAAGCTAATGAGCACGAGGGAAAAAGAAGAACACAGGCGTGGAAAGGGCTGGATCATAAAAAGCATGAAAATGCAAAAGAAATACGACAATTACCAGCGGGAAGTCTCAGACAGGAGTAAAAAGACAGGGAAAAATAATAGGGAGGAAAATGGTGAGAGAAAATGTCATTGTGATAGAGAAAATGATTATGGTGATCATGGAAAATGAAAGACCACTGGCACGGGAAAACACAGTTTTATCTGATTGTTTAAAATGTTTCCTCTAAAAGTGTAATAAAGGAGTAGAGTGCCAGTGAGTATCTCACTCCAGTGGTTTAGAAGCTCATTACTTCTTTACAGCTAAAACCTGAAACGTTTTATCTCTTTTACTGATCTCACCATTACGCGAGTGTTTTCGGTTTTACGTTACAAAGTCTCGACTTATTTTTATAACTGCAACCGAGTATGAAAGGCTATTTCAGGTGCACAATCACTGGGGGAAAAAACGGATTTTGCTCTACATGAGTTCTGAAATCATGTCACATTTCCCTTTCATGCAGTTGCTTCACACACATGCTCACAAACACTCTCGCTCTCGCAATATCTGGTACCTCTTCTCAGGAGGGGGCTCCTGATTGGCTGGTGGTGCTGACTGCGCCGTTTCCTGCAGGTCAGGGATATTGGCAAAGTCATCTTGCTCTGCCACACCAATGGCCAAAGCCAGGACCACCAGCTTTCCTTCACTGGCTCCCAGTAAAGACAAAAAAAATACAGCAGATAGAAAGAGGGGCAAGAAAAAGAATGCGGATGCCCAAAGGAGAAAAGGAATTGAGCATGAAGAAGAAGGAGAGATCATTTTAGGTTGGTAGAAGGAAGAGAGGAAGTTTGAAAGAGGCAGTGGAACAAAAGACCAAAATCAGGGAAAACAGACAAAGCGATCAAAACAACAAAAAACACAACGCAACCAACCACCCCTGCAGTAATCTGACCAGGGAAGGATATTAAGAAGAAAATCAAAGGCCAAATTCAAGAATTTCTAAGTAATTTTGCGGCACAGAGATTCACACTTCATATTTGGCTTTTCACCTACAGGAGCTTCTTTTTAGTGGCTTTGCTGGGTTTTAGATTACATCTCTGCAGAATGGCATGCTCAGCTGTGCAGAACTCTTGAAAGAAACAACATTCAACTAACTTAAATAAGGCTGGTGGAAACTTCCATATATACAGGAAAATATATGAGGAAGCGTCAGATGTAATGCCCATTACAGTCTGAAGTCACTACACAAAACATGTTGGATCCTAAAAAGCAAGTGGAACTGAAGATGTTAAACCAAATTTACTTGTTCTCAAAATGCGATCAAATCTAAAAATAGATGTCTTAAAATGCATAAACAGATATATTCATTTAGTTAAAATCGATAAATATATGAAGTGATGTGTAAATTACCCAAAAAGTTTTGAAAATAATTTGCAAAATAACCAAATTTCGCATTTAACACGTGTCAGGAACTTGTGTTAATCTGAAAGGTTCTTATGAGACCTATAAAGCTCAGGAACTAGTCTTTGATGAATAACAAGCAGATTATTTAACAAACTTAGAGTCAATGTTCAAAAAAGCTTCATTCATGGAAAAAAAGAGGTGAAATTTTGAAGTTCAGGTTAATATACCCCCACAGCTTGACGGCAACATATTTTCTCAGCCGAGATACCGCAACGCAGTGAAGAGCTTAAGCTATAGAACGGCAGGTTTGGATGATGGTAAGCAGGGAAGGAAGGCGGTGATGAGGAGGCCTGGGAATTAAGGAGTAAGGGGACTGGGGAAGGGAAAGTGGTAGGATTTGTAGAGCAGCTGTGGCCGTCTATAGAAGATGAAATGAGAAGAGGGAGAGAGCAGTGACCCAGAAAACGATGACACACGGCGTACACCTCCAGATACTCCATCTTTCAAATAGAAACAATTAGTCCAGATCGTCCTAATGAGGCTTAATTAAATCTTAACTGTGGAGAAAGACGCCCCAAATGTTCAGTGTAAAAAGGTGAATGTGGAGGGAAAGCAGAAGGAACCTAAAAAAACAACTAGACAAATTACTGAAGGCGTGTGTGGATGTGTAGACATCTTAAAAATGCAAGCTGTTAAATATCACATCCATTAGGAATCATTAAATAATCAGCTTGTTGTCTATGAAACGTGAATACACACTCTACCTGTTGTCAGCACACTTCTTTAAACCTGCAGTGATATTAAGCTAAATGACATTAATGTTCAGAAACCATTAAGCAATAAAACACAAGCTGACAAAAAACTGTCAAAATATCTGATGGATGAACCTTATTTTCTTTCCAGAGACCAATCTCTATCGCATTTTAAAAGAATAATATGATTTATGTTCAACTCCCAAGAATATATTTGGAGTCAGCACTAAACATTTCAATGAAAGATTGTGAAATAAAATCAATGGAAAGAGTCAAATCCATTATGAGCCACATTATATCCACTAACTAAAGCTTACCTAAAACTGAACAAATTTTAAAACACTAAATAAATGTCAATGATACAAGTAGGATGTGAACTTGTAATGTTCCCTGAACCGCTTATGTCTCTGCTCATGCAACTCCATCTTCTCTTAATACTTTGAGCTGTCACACATTGCTAATCCTTCAGAAAACCTATCATATCGTATTTCTTTGTACTGATATCTCAAAGAGTGCTGCAAATGAGAATCATACACAAAAAATTAAGTCAATTACACCTCGGCTCTGAAGCCTGAAATTGTTTTTTAAGAGTTACCAGCTATTGTGAAATGATGTAATGTTTGTTCACTTCTCCTCTCTTGTCATTGCAAAACATAATTCAGAGGTCTCCCTTTACCTAAGGTACAATAACATTTTGCATATGAACTGCACAACTTTCTTTTGAGTGTGTTTCTCCCCGGCTGGGGGGTTTTTGGCGTTTCCAATTTTGGAAGCGCTACATTAAGTTGAGTTGATGAGCCCTTGCTGACCTAGCCAAAACTTAGAAGGCTATCAAAGTTCAGTTTTATTTTTGATGCCTTGGGGTGAATTGGTGAGAACCGGGTCTTAGCTACAAACACAACATGCTACTTCTGCTATTTAGGAAAATAGTTCCTTTTAGATGCGATTTGAATAATGAATGTAGGTTTAAAGTGCAGGCTATAATTTTAATTGCAGGCTGCTCACATACAAATTTTGTTTCAATGAAGCACCCTCTTTTTCAAGGGGCAAATTGGAACATTTAAAAGCTGTGAACAGGCAAGTGTGCTGCGTTATTGTTTCCTCCACCCCCAAGCGCATTAAAGGTCCAAGCTGATTCGAAGTGTGATATGTTTATTTAGAAGCTGTCACTGTGAACACACAATATGCAATTAAGAAGCTCAAGGCGTGCCGTACTTAATGAGAAAAAAAGAAACCAAGAGAGATGGCAGGAACTCTGAGGTTGGCCGAATAAACAGCAACATTGAAAAGGTCTGGATTCTCACTGAAGACAGCAGCCACAGATGATCAGAGCATCGTTTTTTAGGGTAAAAAATGATTGAATAAACCCCTCAGAACATCCAGCCAGGTGAAAAACACTCTTCAAGAGGTAAACATGTCATTTTCAATGTCTACCATGCAAATCACTCATGAAACTCAAGCATAGAAAAGCTTAGCTATAGTCAGCCAAAGAGAGATGTATTGAAAAGCCAGACCTGCTCTGGAACAATATACCTGGACAGATACAGCTTATCAACATTTACCAGATTGATTTAAAAAAAACACACAGAGATCATGCGGAACAAGTGTAGATAGAAAATAATACCAGCTGGTTTCATTGATTACATGGCAAATAATATTCTAAGTTTCCATTTCTTGTAAGGAGGTGGTGTCTGCTCGAATTTAAATTCTGCAAAATTGATGAGACAGTTCATCGCAAACTAACAAGGCAATGACCCAAAATAATACTATGAAGGTTGGCCTGGGATTTCTAAAAGAAAAATAGGGTATAATCTAGAGACGGCTGAGCCAAACAGCTCATCCAGTGTGATGGAAATGCTCAAAGCAAAACTCCAGGCAGAGAAATGAAAGCTGACAAAGCTGCACAATGCAAACCCACTGGTCAGAGTGTCTTTCGTAGATTCAAGATGTCAAGTAGTCACTGACTGCTACAGTTCTTAGCAAGGACTTATCCAATTCTAATATTTTGTTCATAAGCCTTTTGATTTGACAAGTTTACATTTAGTAATAATTATCATGAATGTAGGAATTTTTGACATTCTTCTTAAGGTTTTGAATGTTCTGGTTTCAGTTCCATAGGATATTTGTGGACAGTGACACAAAGGTGTGTGAGAACAGGTCAGCCTACAAACTGGACTCAGTTACGGCTGGTTCTGTCAGGAGGAACATTCTGAAATTCTGGCAAACTATTATAAACAGCTTTTAAAATGTTTGAAGTAAGTCAGAAATTCCTTCATACTAAAGAAA
The DNA here is from genome assembly GCA_903067055.1 of Poeciliopsis paucimaculata. Taxonomy (NCBI): domain Eukaryota; kingdom Metazoa; phylum Chordata; class Actinopteri; order Cyprinodontiformes; family Poeciliidae; genus Poeciliopsis; species Poeciliopsis paucimaculata. Next base: position 95,452 of record CAEGAD010061132.1, read on the forward strand.
ATTTCCCCAAACTTTTGAATTTACCGCAAAAAGTAAAAAAATTATCTAACATTTACGTTAATATGACATTGATTCTAGTAAGCGTTTGTACATTTTGACGAAGTGTGATTTAAAAGAGATTTGATCACCTTGAAAAGTTGAGCTATAGCGTCATAAAATGTCCTCCAACTGCAAACATTATAATTACATTTAAAACTTTGTGCTTTAAACCCACAGCATAATTCTAATAAGTGTTTTGATACTACCATTGACTAAGACAACAAAAACCTGCTTCCAGGTCCAAACGGACCTGACTGCATCTATTTGTGGAGAAGCACTTACTGACTACTTGTAGCGCTGGTTAAAAAAATCACTGGATTATGCAACATGATATGGTGCTTACATTGATATAGTAAGCATAATGGCTGTTGCATGCCTCTTCTCTCATTACCCTTTAAGTACGGGCATTTACACTCAGGACTCTCATGAAAGCACTTCGCTCAACGCACCAGACATTGAGGAAGCTGAGGTGAGAGAGGGAGGGGATGTCAATGAAGCTGGGGTGAATTATTGATTTCCAGCCAAAAAGAATGGAGATAGGTCTTCAAAGTAATCCATTTAGTCCAAGTTCTCCAAAGGCAAGAGATCTGTGTCAATGACATCAACACTTTCATTAGGCAATGATTCACCAAAACAGGGAATCTAGCCAAGATTAAAATTAACTGTCTTCAGCAAAGGGTCATGTCTATTACTGTCCCCTCTGTGCCATCAATCATGAGAGACGTTGATGTTCCAGAGGCGGAAACACACCAACAATGACCTTAAATTCGCATTTACAACAATGAGTGCAACGGTTGATGATCATGGACCATATTGTCAGTGACCTTGGAGGCTGCGCGCTGTGCTGCATCGCTGATGCCCACTTTAGCCACCGGCATTAGCTCAGCTGTGACATCCATGGGAAGGCTTCAGATAACACAAAGAAAGAGGGAATGGATGGAGAGAGGCTAGAGTATAGCTGATTCAGTGCACATTGAACACATGCTGTACCTTGACAGTGTCCTTGCTCATCTGTCCCTTCATCACACTCCTCCTCTCTTATCTGCCCTCCTCCGGGCAAGGAGTTACAATATGTTGCAGAAGTAATGGTGCTAGTGACATAAGATCAATGCGGCAGGGTTAACTCAAATCTACACACAGCTGCTTAGCCATTGTTCCTAAACTGATGCACAGTGACGTGTCAGGCTGCCTTTTGACTTCCAAATGCATTGATACTCCTTAAACCTTGGTGGTAAATTAGCCATTGACCACCATTTTTTATGCATTTTGTTAAGATTTGGTTTGATGAGCCAACAGTAAATAGTGCATAACTGCAAAGTGAATGGGACGTAATACCTTCTAAATGTTATTTGTGTATTTTTTTTTTCTATTTTCACAAATAAAACTTTAAAATATATGGTTTGACCTTGTATAACCAATGCTTTATTGAACCATTTTTCACTGCAGTTACAGATGCAAGTCTTTAGGATTCCAAAGTGTGAACACCGTCATTCAAGTTTTGACACTGGATTCAGTTCTGGACATTGGGCCATTATAACATAAAAAAGTATTGTACTTTTATCTAAAGCATCCTATTGGTTGGTTGTGATTCTTGTTGTCACCTGAGTCTTCAGCAGGTTCCAACAGAGTTTTTTTCCTCCAAGATTGCTCTACATTGAGCTCCATCCATTTTCAAATGTGAGTCGCCTCCCTGCCCATGCTGAAGAAAAGCATACCCACGCCATAATGTTGCCACTACCATGTATCGTCACACGACAGGGTGAATTAGAGGTCATGTTCAGTGTTTTTTCCCTTGTCATAAGGCAAAACGTGCTCTCGGGACATTATTTTTCCAAAGGTCATAACTGAACTGGATAAAACGCCTTTTAAATCTTCCACCCAGTCAGCTAGAATAATTTGTAGAATGATTTAAAATCACATCATATCTTAGGGCAACTTAAATCAATTCTAAAAAACCAAGAGATCAGATTACTTTGCTCCTGTAGCTGCCTTAATGTTTGGTTATGTGCTTGCTCTTGGCTACGCATTTTGTGTGTCTGGTCTTGTATTTTGGATTTATTGTATTTTTAATGCTGCTATTTTGACCAGGTCACTCTTGAAGTGGTTTTTAATCTCCCTGAGATATTTTTCCTGGTTAAATAAAGGATGGATACATAACTTTGCTCTGTACTGAATAATTATCATACTGAATGTGCAGAGGCCTGGCATGGAGATACTCATGTTACACTGGTGTTTTGGAAAGAGGTTGCGTTCAAAAGCTGTCAAGATTGTAGCTTTTTGAGGACTTGTCTTTCTAGCAAAACACAGACGCTTCTGATCGTGACGTGGAAGAAAATTGAAAAGTTCAGTGGGTGTTGATACTTTTACAAAACATTCAAGGTTTGAACAGATTGGATACAAGAAGTAGATAGGTTAACAAAGCTTCTGTTTCATATGAAATGGGGATAAAAATAACCAAACTGGATGAGATACATGTGAAGATAAATATATTCTAGCTCTTCCTACCACCATCTCAGGAATGTAATTAAGTAAGCGCCATTCTGTTACAGCGATTGCAAGCAGACAGGCTGAATGCCAACAAAACAGATGTTACTGTTTAGCAGAGCATGCAGTGGAACCATTTAACAATCCTCCGACAGAACGAGAACCCACAGTATGTCGCACTTTCCTGTCATTCTTCAGGCAGGACTTTCTAAATCATAAAATAGACTCAGTACTTTTTATGTTTTCAAGGAGTAGCTTTTTGTTTTTATCACAGCTCATTAGAGGCACATCATCTGTGAATGTTGTTGTAAACTGACATCGTTGAGACATTTAAATGCTTTCCCTGGGATGCCTAGAATCTAATATTAAGGTGAATAAATGTAGTCAATTAACTGGTTTTAATAAAGGCAAGAATCCATAGTACAAGCTTAAAGCTCAAATTAAACATCTTATTACGTATTTACATGTGTTGCTCTATGCTTATTAGCCTTTTTAATTGCACTTGTATAGCCTCATTTATTGAGTCCTTATTTGTTTTAAGCTTCATTATCTCACATTACCACCATCAGCTCCTGTAATGAATTGGGTGATGTGGAGGGGCTTAACTCAGCTTTTTTTCAAAATCTATAATACTTTACACCAGTGAAGTCTGGAATAAATCATTTTAATACCAATTTTTATCTGTGATGCATTTAAAATCACAAAAACATTAAATCTTACTACGTTTTTTTTTTTTTTTTTTTTTTTTTTTTTTTTTTTTTCCTAGTTTCTGGTGCAAATATTTTGATCCACTTCAAGTAACCCAAAACTAACTTACAAGTTCATTTTTAGGAAGATATAAGAACTTGTTTTACATCAATAATTCCTTAATATTGATTTTAAAAAGTACTAGTTCCATTGGCAGATTTCTTCACATTTAAGAAGACAAACAACTCTGTCAGTGGAATTATAACTATTTTTATCAATGCTATTGACTTAAAAGAAACTCTATATCTTGCTGAAAGGTCACTTGTAATGTGGTTTTGTCCCTCTTTAAGTGGACCAATATATTTACACCAAAAATTGGACAAAAATGCTTGGTAAGCTCTCTTAAAACCATGAAGTATCGAAATTGTATGAATGACAACACATCTACATATAGTGTCTTTTGGGGCATGGTCTACAGACTGTTGTCTTGATTAAAAAGACAGACCATTTTCGAAACAATATGTCAAATGGATGTGTGGTGACGCAAAGAAGATGGATTGCCAAATCTTTCTACAAAGATCATCGATGCAGGAAACATTGGTGAGCTCAGTGGAAGTAAACAGGTCAAGAGGACAGATTTCTTCCTGCCTCCCAAAAGCAGTCTTTCTGTTAGAAACAGGATTATGAAACAATTGGATTTAAAGCAAGGAATAACCTTAAGCTGAAGAAGAAGGACAAATAGCAGTTAATGTTACAGCTACTGCAAATCTCATCTCAAGTAAAACAGTGAGACAGTGAAGGAACTGTATCTGAGCATAAAGTTAATCAGGTAATAAAATGCCTTCTTTCACAACACTTTTTACTTTTATATGTCCTCTGTCCATGCAAAAATGTCTAATGTCCACAGATAACAGCTTAAATTTATCTGAGTGTCAGAGCATAATGAAAATAAATAATGTTTCAATACAACTTCAATCTGGTTATATATCAGTATTTTAATGCTCTTTTGATCCACGTGTAAGGTTAGGGTGAAGTGACTTACAGCAAAACCAAGCTAATGCGAGAAAAACTAACAGCATGTAGAGTTTGAATGGTTTCTTAGGAACGTGTTTTGACAGCTCCATTACAATAGCACAGCTAAACACTAAAAAGTGCTTAAGAGAAGATGGCTGCCTAAACACTTCACGTCAAGCTTATATAAGGTAAATTATTCTGGTAAATTGTTGGGAGTAAGGTGCTGACACATGTCTGTGCATATCAGTCAGAATGCTGGACTGGCACAGAAATTACAAAGTCTAACTGAATACTGTCAGAAATTCAACATAAGTCTTTATCGCAAGAAGGCATGAATAAGAAGCATACACACAACTGAAAAGCAAAAGTTGCCAAAATAATGGTTTCTGTCCTTCAAAATCTCAAGGTTTCAGTTCAAGATTCTCAAGTAAAAAGGCTAAGGGTTACAAAATACAACACAATAAACATTGTCCTCACAACTCTCCGTGAATACTAACGGTTATCCATTAAAAATATCAAGTGTTAAGGGCAGGTTGCTATGCAACTTAACAACTTAAATGAGAAACAAAGCAATGGGAGGAGCACTTTAGTGTTTTTAAATTTAAACTTATTTCTATACTGGAGTGGGAAAAAATGGCTAATGTGTTCTACCCAGCCATGAAGAAAGGATATGAACAACACACAGAACAAAAGAAACTGGTAAAAACTGAATTTCAGAAAGAATTGCATTTACCCATTTTCATCTAAGTTTCCAGAATGTAGGAGTTTCACAGCATGACCATAAACCTTGATGTTTGGGTGACCAGTGACAGTAATAAGGCTGAAAAATAGGCCTGGACTTAGCTTATCTGAATTCCTGCAGAAAGAATCTCAATTATGTATATGTAAACTCTTACAGTGAACTTTGATAACACTGCATCATTTTATTGCTTTATTCTTGTGGGCCCTTTTACTGTTTTACATCTGGTTGGTTTATTAGTCCTTATTCTTTCATTGTTACAAGCTTTATTAGAGTTTGTTAATTAAAGTATTTTAACAGAAGGTTAAAATATTTTGTAAATACATTCTTATATTTTGGAGCTAAGTTCATATATCCTAAATGTATCGCTGCAACTGTCGATATTTACTAAAAGTTACAATAGAAGTAATTTCTGAACTGAGCTCCACTGCCATGTTCTCTTACACACTTCAGCAGGCTCGCAAAGATAAATATAATTCATTATATTTTGAGAAAAACAAGTAATATCCTTCCCTGGATATTTGATGCACACATACAGAAAACACCTGAAGGATGAGAATCTATAGGCTGCAGTACTTAAGCATACAAAGTTATTTTACTGAAAACTATTCAATTCTGAAAAGAAGTACACATTAAAGACGTACCTTACATAAATATAGAAAAATATATACATAGTACAGTCTGACAGACAACAGCTATTATTGTCTATTTATGAGTAAAGGAAGGCTTTTAGAGACTTACAGGAAGGATTTGACATCCAGGCCCCGGTTCTTCATCTGGTCCATCATGTAATCCCAGCTGCCAGGACTGCCACGAGCGCGCCCTCCTGCTCCGCCTCCCCTATAACGTGAGGCGGCTGCTCCCGCTGAGCCGCCCCGTGCACCCCGGCCACTACCTCGTGTACCTGCACCCCCACCCTCACCACTGTTACCGCCGCCATCTCCTCTCCCTGCCCCACTACCTCCCCCAGGCTGTCCAGGTCCTGTGTGTAACTGTCCCAAGCTTTGGGATGTGGTAGGAGGGTGGCTGAGACCCGGGCCCGGTGGGTGGATGAGGGGCTGCTGCAGACTCTGCTGCCGCAGCAGCGTCCGAGGCCGGGAGGGAATGTGCTCCAGGGTGGAGGCATAGGATAAGACTGGATCGCCAAAGCTGGGAGGACAGAGGAGTAGCGAGGAAAGAGAGCGGGTTGATGGCCAGGGCCGGCAGAGAATTGGTTTGTGAGGACGTGGAAGGGAGTCCGATGTAGAGGAGTATGAGGAACCACGACAGGCGGAGGTGGTTGGGTCAGGGCAGGAGGTGAGGAGGAGAGGTGAGGAATCATCCGAGATTAGACAAAGAGGTCGAGGGCATTGGGGAGGTAATGGAGACAAAGTCAGGTTGGCATCCGGGCAGAAGCAGGAAAGTTCATCCAAACAGGAAGTTGATAGTTGTGTGATTGGAGAGGAGGGAGGAGGTGTGGTGGTATTTGAGGTCAAAGTGGAGGAGGGATCAGAAAAAGGAGCGTTGGGAGGCGGAGAAAGGAGGAGGAGGAGAGAAAAAGAGAGCAACATGAGGCAGCAGCTGTAACAGCAGTAACAAAAATAGCAGTAAAAGGTGCAGCCTGAGTGATGATCGGCATGCGACATGTGCTGCTCGTGGTGCTGAGTCGAGAAGTGAGTCTGCGTCAGACGCGAGTGCGCCTTGCGTGGATGTGTGGGTTGAGCATGCTGTTTGTATGGAGGTGAGCTTCGCAGCGGCAGCGGTCGGATGTTGACCGTCCGTACAGGCGTGTTGCGGCTCTGAGTGGCACGGCCGCATCGCGGGGTGCGCGTTGAGGTTTTACTGCTTCCGGGCCTCGCCATCGAGAGTTTTGTGGTTCGACGAGAAATCCCCATTTCTTCTACTCGCCTGTCAACATTTCCACCTCTGATAGCCTCTGCTCATTTCTCTCTAAGTATTTTTAAACACATGCAGGACCTCTAGAGAGATCCTGACAGCCAACCAACTTCTACAGCAAGACTCCCTCCCTCTGTCAGTCTCCTAATTTCCACTCCTCCCCTTCTTAAAAACTGTTTAACTGCTTAATTGCCTTGCCTAAAATGACTCAAACCACTATCCCACAATGCAATTAGAATTTCTTTGTCTGCCTACATGTACATCACTCTTGTGTTTTGCAGACTCTACAGTACTTCTCATCCTCTCTTTTTCTAGTTCGTTCTCCTAACTAAATATAACTTCCTCTCTTGGATCGCTGTGTAACCCAGACTACCAGAACTAGGTCATGAGAGAGCTATTCCCATCAGTTCGTGCAGTTTGCATTACCTCATCCAGCACAATTTACATGAAGTTTTTCTTGTGATTTTTGCCGTACCTAACAGCTACACATGAGAGGATGAAAAAAAGTTCAATGGATACCTTGCAAAAGTAAACCAGTTAGTAAGAAAGAGGTAGACAATGGAGAGCGGGCAGGGCAAAGGAGATGGTGACACACCAGTGGAGAACGATGGGAGCATAGGGTGACGATGGAGGAGAGATGGGAAGAAACAGGGTGCGAGACACAAACACAGGAGACACACAGACACTCATGGCGGCCTGAAAATAGAATCCAATTACAGACAGGGGCAAAAAGAAAGATGAGAGGAGGAGAAAAGAAGGGAGCGAGGTAGTGATGAGTGTAAATGTGTTGTGGAGGAAGAAATCGCAGGCATGAAGTGTCACCGGAATGTGAAGAAAATCACAGCACCTGCGTTTAACTGCCTCATTTACAGGAGACTGAATATAGCCCCGACATCATGTCACACGTCACAGATGAGGTATTTGTACAGTCAATGACAGTTTACATTGTAAGTTCAAGTTTTAATTAAAAAGGGAAGTAACAGAATGCAACAATTCAAGTTTGAGAGAAAGAGAGGATTTATTTATTTCTGGTTACCTTAACCTTGCTGGCAGCATGCAAGTCCTACTCTCATGAAGATATTACACACCCAAGCAGTCTCGAAATCTATATGAGTGCTTTTGTAAGTAGTTACTGTCTCAGGGTTCTGAAAAGGTCGGTATCAGGTTCCCGACTAACCGCAAGTCCCAATTATCTGTTTCAGCATGTTTTACCCTTATTCATCTCAGGTTCACTTGAGAAAGAGCTAGATTAGCACAAAAGGTTTTCCTATAATCATTGTCTGCGCAAGACTCCACTAAAGACAAAAAAAATATGAATGTACCCAAAATCTAGAACGAAGCAGTCAACAGGTAGAAAAAACTTCTCTATCCAAATCAATAGCTTCAATTAAAAGTATATTTACTGAGAAAAATGTTAGCGTGTTCAATGTCTGCCTAAGTTGTTAAATATAATTTATATTTCAACATGTAGTAATGAGACAATAAAAAAATGTGCAACTCGGATGCATAGCAACAACAGGAAGAACTGTTGTGCATGAAAGGAAAGTGGCTTCATACTGTGGGGGGCTTAAAGGGTGTTAAGAGTACATTATTTGTTTGTTTGTTCCCAAATTAAAGTCATTGATGATGCAGCTAAAGGGATAAACCCAAAAGAACTTTATCTTTTGGGAGTCAGGTGTGTATTTTGCAACTGAAGCGTTGATTTTTATAATCTCTGGTTCTGAACTCACTTGGTAGGTCTTAATCCTCCGGACTGCATGTGGCTTTGGACGGTCTGCCACTTCCCAGCCTTCACTCCCTCTGTCACCATGCTCTTCACGCTGTCGCTGCGATAAGGACCCCCCCCAGTACCCCGATGCCCAGCTGCGGCAGCCCCCTTCTGCCCCCCTGACACCGCCCCACTGAGGGACAAGAGATGATGTAGAGATCCCAAAGTTGACAAAGGGTTCAGAAGAGGGGGATAATGATGGGCAGAGAAGAGAAAGACCAAAGAGAGTGAGAGAGACACACAGACACACACAAAAAAACAGATTGAGAAACCACATGGTTAAGGAGGTGAGACCGATCGGTGGACTGTGTGAAGGGGCAGACCCAGGTTTCAAAGTCAAATAGAAAGCAGGTGAATGAAAGTGGTCTGGAGTCCAGCGTGGAAAAGGACAGGGATGGGGAGAGGACGGTTAGGTGAAGCAGGAGGAGGAGAGGGATTTAGAGGTAGCCTGTGAAGGATGAAAAACCAGCAACAAGTTCCTCCTTTGGGCTTAGAGGACATAGATTTGAGCAGAAAAAGTGTGCAGATTGGCTTTTTAGTTATTCCTTTTTATTTAATTTGAGCTTCTAGGCCTTGAGATGTGCTACTTATTAAATAAAGTATGATGTCATGAGAAATATTTGGTGCTCATAAGCCACTGAGCACGATTTGTTTTTGTACCTTGATGTGTAAAAGATTCCTTTTGAAATATCTACTTGGCATTTAGGCAGCACTTAAAACAGTATTCAGAAAGATAAACGCAAAGCAGAAAGTACTGTGCTAATCACACCGGCCTTCAAAAACAGGCACAAGGTACTGGAATTAATCAACGTCCCCATTAAAGACAGATGTCAACTCAAATTTAATCTCAAAACGGATGCAGTGGTGATCAAAATTAAAAGAACATTAGTGCCCTCTGGTGACATGACTGCATTTCATTAATATGCATGGCTCCTCCGCTCCAGGAGACACAAAACACAAGGCTCCTAAGACTTTGCATTTCACCGTGCATGCTTGTGAGCTAAGGGTATTAAACTTGCACCAGGGTCACCTTTCAAATTTGACTTTCACTACCTGCCACAATCCTGCATATTTATACATTATCGATCACAACTTTAGCCGTGTGATGGTCAGGACAGGATACATCTGAGCAGAGCACAAGGTGAATGTATATTTACTCTTTAACACGGGCAGAAACAAGTAGGATTATTTTGGAAATTCAGATATAGCTTTCGTGTCTCCAAATTTCACTCAGAGTGGACGGACTGCTTCATAAATATTATAGTTTTTTAAATTTTATTATTAAAGCTATCCCGGTTTGAAGCTAAAAGCTGCATCCTGTAATCTACATTATAAGTAAAGTTAAACACACTGCTCATATACTGGCAGGTTTAGGTTTAAAATAACTTTTTAATTTTACCAACATGTTTCTTCTGACTGAAAGTTAGCATCTTGGAGTAGCCCAAAGAATGTAAAGGTGGCTAAGTGTTAGGATGATGGCAAAGAGGCCTTCTAGCCTCAAACAAATGGAGCTCATCACCAGAAATAAATCTTTAATATAGTAGTAAAAACATGGTATCACAGTTACTAACTTGCAAGAGGAGCAAATTGAACCTCAGTAAAACCAAGATGTATGGATACAGCCCCGAAATGATGATTTTCTGTGCGTGTGTTTGTGTTTGTGCAATTTTTAGACAGCTTGACTATAAGTACTTAAAATAAATGCTGGGTTTTTTCTGATTTTTATTGTCTGTCATTTCAATAAATGTTTAATATAATTGTTATTTTTTACACTACTCCACTAGGGTTGCCAATAAAAGTGGAAGCCAGTATAAAAACCATTTCCTTACCTGAACAGGTTTTATTAAATTATGACTTTAATATTTCAATAGCTATAACCCTTTGCGAAGAGAATGTTATGGCTGTTGAAAATGTTTAAAAATTATCATTAAATCTACTAAATCCTTTTTACAGGAAGACTGACTAAATGAGGCCCGGTGTCATTACGATGATGGAAAGCTGCTCATCTCAAGGGAGTCTCAGAAAGGAAATGATTTCCCAGCTGTCTGTTGGCTTTCGCGACGTATTATTGGTGGGAGTCAAGAGGTCGCCTTCGTCTCTCCCTGTGAGAAACTTATCATTATATAGTCTCACTTTGACTGAATGTCACTATTTTTCAGGCCCACACACCAGTGATTTAGCAGATTATTTCTGTTAACTGTGTAGTAGAGAAAAGTCACCACTTTTCACACATAATGACTCAGATGTTTATAGGAAACAAATGGGAAACTCGAATGCTTTCTTAAATATTGAAAAGCTGACTTTTTCTAGGCAATCTGGTTAAGATGACCAATTATAAGGAGTTTTATCAAATCAATTCCCAGAGTCTAAATGTCCTCTCAGGGCCCAGAGGTGACCTTGCCGGAGTTTCATTGGAATCAAGTGAGACTTTTATAGCAATAAGGAGAAAGAAAACAGAGTTATATTGTCTCCCAAAAATGGCAGAGAGCAGATGCAGTTCAAGTGACTCAATGTTAGTGCAGCACACACTGTTGATATTACATCGATGGGGGGAGAATTCAAGAGTAAGCCACAAATGGATGTTAAGTACAGGTGAGTACTGTCACCACACTGCAACCTGGTGGTAACGGTCAACCCTCCACAACAGAAGCAACCACAACAGCGCCACACAGATATAAGAAACAGGCAGATTTCAAACATCATCGAGAAAGGTTGGTTAAAAGTGTTTTTGGAGAGGAGGAAAATGAGGGTTGTCCGTCTCCATGGTCACACCATGGGCAGAGAGGGGTGGGGTTATAGGTCAGGAGTTAGTGTGGAGCAGCAGGGCTGTAGAGAGTGAGGGGGCGTCTGTGCATCACTAAAAGGTGATATTATACATAGTCTTGCAAAAGTCTTCACACTCCATTGTCGTTTAATGCTGGCAAACTGAAATGTGTTTTACTTTGATTTTATGGGAAAGACCAACACAGAATAAAACAGACGTAAAGTGGCAGAAAATTTATTGTAAATCAGAAATATGTTGCATGCATTTGCATTTAAACTGCATTTGTTAAAACCACTTTTTACCTTCATCAGTGTAGCACATCAAGAAATTGAATTTTATGCTCATTCTTCTTTCCAAGCAGCTGAGGCTCAGCCAGATTAGATGAATAGCATCTGAGAACATCTTTTGTAAATCCTTACACACATTCATGAAGGTCTGGACTTTGTCTAGTCCATTCAAACACATGAGTATGCTTTAATCTAAACTACTACACTGTAGCTGTGGCTGTATGTTTAAGATCATTGTCCTTCTGAAATATTATTCTCTATTCCATTTAAGTTGTGAATCTCTTCAGTTCTTTGACTTGTCTGACCTCGTTTACCTCTGAGGTCTTCATAGTAAAAGGAGATAAACAAGCATCAGGCTAATTAGATGACAACTGACTGCACTAAAATGTATACACAGGCATAAGGGTAAAATGGGGTGGGTTCAAATGCTCAACTGCCTTTTCACTCTTTTTCCTTCCCACAATATTTTAAAACAATTTATCATTTTCTTTCCAATTCACAATTGCTTTGTGTTGCTTTTTCACAGTTTGTGAATGAAATATGTGTGAAATATGAAGGGGTGTACATACTTCTGCGAGGCGTAATATGAAGAGAAGCAGCAGAAGCATGCTGGGGGGCTTTATGACTGTGCTATTTTGTTGATGCAAATGCCTTTAACAGGATGCTGTAATGTGCATAAGTGGCATTTGCTGTGCTCAGATTTCCCAACCAGAGCCATCATTAGCAATCATTTGTGCCCTCCAGTGTGCCAATAGTGGTCGGGTTATTATCATCATCATTGTTGTTGTTGTTGTTGTTGTTACTACCGATGATGGAAATAACATTATATAATAAAAGCAGGTCAACAAATATGCACATTTTTTATTGCATTTATAAAATGAGTGTTTCAGTAAATATCCAGGTATCTGTGAGAAGATTTGGTCTTTACGTTTGGAAATTATCCACATCCAATCATAATTTGGATGTGTTTGCTAATGGTCATGACAGAAAAGCAGGTGAAGGGAATATATGGGAAGGAGAAGATAGGAAAAGAAAAAGGGAAAGGAGAAAAAGAAAGAGAGCAGTGCTGCCCCTGCCTCATTACAGCCCTGCTCAGAGGGAAGTCTCTTACCAAACTTGGATCAAGACTCACTTGAGCGTGAGGCGAGGATCTCCATATGGGGCATAGGGAGAAATGTTTAGTACAAACTCCTTGGGCGGATAGGAGCTCCACCTCTGCTGCACTGTGCTGCTGTCATTGTTATTCCAAAAGTCTCTGTCTAGATCACTGCGACCAAAGAGAGAGACAGGTCAGAGCAACACAACTACCGACAGACCTGGCACCAACCGAGCATTCACATCACAGGTCGTCCCGGGGGCTTGGCTGGAGGACGAAGGTTGTTCTTGCACCGACGGAAAACACAGCAGGCCCAGATTTAAAGTCTGTTTCTCTACCTGAAGTAGACAAGTCGTCGTAGAAGGTGTATTTAAAAATACATTGGCGGTTATTCAGAGTGGCCAACATAAATGCAAGAAAAAGACTCAAACTAATAAAAGACACATCATAATAATAGAAAAATCTTGAAGCAGAAGTGAAGTCTGCACCCCAACCTTGGTGTTAAGAGAAGTGAGAAAGAAAGCAAGAAACACAGTGCAAAAAAATTACACACATAGTCAGAGAGTGCAGTGAGCTGAATCACTAATATTGTACAAGTCACACAGCAGCGGTCAGAGTTGTAGCACAGGGACAGAGCAGAAAGGAGGAGGGAGTTGGAAGCTGAAATGACCAACAGAGCACACAAACGCTGCTGGAGCCAGTGAGAAAAAAACAAAACAACAAAAAAAAAAAAAAAAAAAAAAAAAACTTAAGAGATCCAACAAACCAAGTTAGAATGCATTTACAAGCTGAAGCCCAATTTCAGTGCTTAAAAACCATCCATACAGAAATAAATAAAACACACACTTAAAGTAGCTGAGGCAAAACCAGGCTAAAGAAGAGAATGAGCAGGTTATTACATGGAATACAGCAGCACATACAGGAACATAAACCTGACCTATCCAGCTTCATTTACCAAGACGATAATATGCCTTTATCTCAGTTTCATTCCTGTAAGAAATGTGAGATTAATATCACCCCAAAACAATCAGACTTCATGCATTTCACAAGACATCTTTTGCCTTGAACCTGCAGCCTCTTGAGCCGTCAAAGGATTTTATCCACAACAAAGATCTTCAAATGTGAAATAATGCAGATTAAATCTAAGCTGATTAAATCACTGTCCTCCACTGCTCTCCATGACACTATTCTTGTGGAAATTGTTGCATAACAAAAACAATTAATGCTCATTTTCTGCATTGTTTGCGTGGATGTTCATTGGGGGGACTCAAAGCCGAACCAAATCAAGCTCATTATCACCAGACTGTTCCACCCCAACCAGTTACCAGACACTTACTTGATGGCTTTCTTCTCCCCTCGCCCACGTGCAGAGTCTGGAGTGTCGGCTGTTTCCACTCCCGGCTTGTTCCTCTTTCCCTGGAGCCAAACGGAGAAGGGACGGGATGAGGACGAAAACAAAGACACAAAAAGGTTAGCCTGGATTTCTCCTTTGAAGCTGTGTTTTTGCTGTGCTAATTTCAAGTGCAAATGCCTCTCCCATTATCTCAGAAACACTGTGCCGTCACTCCTCATGATACTCTGATTACACTAATCAAAGTCAAATCAAATCTGCTGTGAAGAGTCATTTCTGACTATGATTATCATTCACACCACCCTGGAATTTACATGGCAATTGCCTCTTTTAGGTAATCCGCCAGGTCCTGGAGAGTGGCATTCCTAAAAGTCCCGCACAAACCTGATTTCAAACAGCTGGAGCATGACCTGCAGTAACCATGGAAATAATGGCAATTTAAAGGGCTCAAAAAGTAGGTTCTGCTGCACGCTTTCTTCTGGAAAAGCTCATTACTGTTAAAGGTGCCTAGCACGTGTCCTGCTGCAGGTAATCTCTACTGACACTTTTATACGGGTGGAACGAGTTGGGAATCAAAAGCTGCTCCTCCACACAATAAACCATGAACGTAACACTAAAAGCGATGCTCCGATACACACAAAGAAGAGGGTACGTTCACCCTATAAGTTCGACTGTTTATGTTGACTAAAGGTACGATCTCAGAGCTCAGCTGTTTTCCTGGGAGTTAATTGAGCTTACAGCAAGAGTCCATTTTAGGGAGCATTTTAATATTAGCACAAACAAGGCTGTTCTCTGACGTTCCCAGAAAATAGTTGAAGCACATATGTTAACATGCAGCCAGGAAGACCAGGGAACATAAAAGATCTGGCATAAAGTGTGGAATACTTTAGAGCAGAGTTAGGTTATAAAAACTAAAGTCTGGACAACTTAAACAAAGTCAAAAATAAGTTTGTTGACCTTATTGATAAGCAATAAGTTCACTGAAATTAATTATGCTGCAAATGTGCATGATGATCACTGAGATAACTTAACTATATATGTTGTTTATAATTTTACATTATTGTGTTGTTAAATTTTTTACAACATTTTTAATATTTATTATCAAATGCTTTTCATTCCCAAAAACTTCTCTTTTTTTCTTGCCAGGTGGTACATTTTTAAGTTTGTGTTTCCGAGAATCAAGCTCACCCAAAAACTGCAACCAAATCCCAGAATTACATAGATTTTGGTTTTGTTGCGAAGTCAGAGTTTACAAAAGCTCTGCTGAGAAAGAAAGATAAAGGCCACGGTAGCAAACAGGATCATGTCTAATACATACACGGACACTAAGCCGCTCAAGTCTTGTGTGTTCAGATATAATCTAAACTGGAAAGGTCAACAAATGAATAAACAATGACAGAATAACCAGTTAAAAAGCTTCGGAACAGAGAAGGCCAGAGAATGACACACTGAATTTCAAATGAACTGCTTATAAAACACAAAAAAATGTGCATGTATCTGTGTGTGCCCCCACAGGAGCTAAAAATATGTCTGAAAACTACATAAGATATAACTTGCAAGGAGAACAAGTGGGCTTTTCCAAACATTTTGGTCAATCTACAACAAATTCTTCAATCTACAACCAATTATTTTGGAGAGCAAAACTGTGCTTTTCTTTGCAAACTATCAAACAAAACTCATGTTTCATTCATTGCAATAGTAAAATTTTCTGGAAGGTGGGAGGACCCAGGAGATGAGCAGAGGACCCGCGCCAAGAAAGACGAGCGAAAGCTGAAAATGGAAATCAAATTGAAAAACAAAAAAAGAGGCCTGACCACAAGGAGTGAAAAACAATCATGGCGCAGAGCAGCTTGTGAAACAATGGCATGGAAGGTAGTAGGAGAGAGAGACAGGTGCAAATGAGAACTGAGTGAAACAGTGAGCGACAGACAGTCCCCAGTGGGCTGGGTTTAAAACGAGGAAGAAGTCATCCATTCTGCAGTGAGACACAGCTTCAAAAAATAAAAACTAAAGAACTTTACCGTCCTTCAGGCTCATTCACAAGAATGGATAGCTAAAAGTCATTTTCTCCTCCTTAAACACAGCAAGGCAGCAGAAATCTATAAAGGCTGATATGACAAAACTGAGCAGTTATTACAAAATAAGACGGAAAACAAAGGAGAATATCAAGTCAATACCTCGAAATCTAGGTTACAGAAAACCAATAGTAAATGATAAAATTCACCACCTGGCTTTTTGTTATCAGACTGAAGGCTTCAATGAGGTCTTGCTTTGAGTCAGCACTTCATAATAAATTTCACAGCACAACAATGGGTCAAATAATAAAATAATCCCCAAAATATTTTCTGGCAATCAAACATATCATGATTTAAATTCTGCTGGGGGTGTTCCAGTTAATTAGTAAGGCTCAGATCATTTAGTCACATTCAGTTCTAACAAATTCCCAGAATACAACATTTGTTTTGAAAGAATTAAATAATTAGTTTTAAAAAAAAAACAAATTAGTTTAATGAATGAACTAAAATAAATATTTAATCAGGTTCTGAATTGACTGTATTAAATTATGCTACAGTTTCTTATACGAGTTGTGCTTCTTTTATGAATTTAACATGTTTCTCTGCGTGCTTTGTCTCAGTTCTACAAATAAATTTTGTCAATTAAAAAAAAAATAAACCGACTTAAATTTAACTGACAAAACTTTCTAACTGTAGTATTTGTCATGACAGAAACAGAGAAGGAAGTTATGAGGTTGTATTACATAATGTCAAATTCCTGCAGGATGTTGTGTAACAGAAGATTTCTATCAAGACATGCAGATGACAAATTTGCAGCAATGGCCTGATGTTCTAAAGTTAATTTGAACCAAAATCTCTGAGGGATATTGCCTGTTTGTTTGTTTTATTTATTTATTTACTTATTTATTTTTAAGGAAAAGCAACTTCGTACTGGCTTAGGGGAAGATATTATGTAGCATTCACCATCAATAAGTCTTTTGCAAAGTCCAATCACTACAAACATTAGACATTTTGGCACCTCTGCTGTCTAGTGAAGGTAGCACTGGTATGGTTGTCTCAAGGCTGACAATTAAAACAAATTGGTACGTAGACACCAGATTTCTGCCTGTGCTTCAAAATGTTAGGAAACCCGACATAACATTGATACAGTTTTATGCTACTTCAGACGACAATGTTGTTTGGGTGATGCTGTATAGAGAAGATTTTCCCATTTTCCACACTGCACACACCTCTTTCATGACTCTCAAAACAAAGTGGAAGCAGCAGGATGGCGCAATACAGAAGGAACTTTACAACACATTTTCCGTATCTTTGGCACTGACGAGGATGTTTTGACTTAATAAAAGGGACAGAAAGTCAGCAAATGCTTTGTTTGAAGGAAGCAGCAAGTTTAGTTACTGCTGCAGAGCTGCAGATGAGTTAGAGGAGATGTGGTCTTGGACTGCCTGCGGTGATGCTGAGAGTTTTCTGAAAGAGTCCCAACATGAGAGGAGGCAGAGTTAAAAGCATGGCTCTCTTTCTGTCTCGCCCAGCAGTGCACTCGCCTTCCAACACCCAGCTGTGTTTGTTTCCCATGAATTAACAGGCAACAAGAGTAGACACGCTCACTCGATATTACCAGAAACCCTTCACAATTAAATAGGAGTCAACTATTAAAATGGATGTTAAATCAAGTTATTTATATTTAGGATCTGTCAAAATCTTTTTTATTTACCTGCAATGTGCTGTTGTATTTTACACTTAAGGTTGTATTACATCCTCCGGGAACCGTTTCATAGCTACATGACCATCTTCCTTTAAATGTCTTTGATTCATGATCATCTCATTGATAATTATAATATTTCTCTCTCATACGATAGCAGTTGGCACAATACTAAAGGGAAACCCTGAGTGAGCGCTATGAATGTGGTCTTGTTCAATCTTAACCCCACTCACAACTATGTCACGGATCAAACAGCAACAAGGTACACAGGAGCAGGTGGGGGGTTTCTGAATGCCAAGCGGCCACTGCTGCTCAAACAGATGTTAGAGCCGCACCGCCTCTGAAATCTGAAAATCTCTCCCACTACCGACAGCACAGGCCCCCGCTGACACCTATCAGCCCCACCACACAGGAGCCCAATAATCACATTATAAGAGATTATTGTATTAGTATTTGTTATTTTCTTGCTGTTGTCTCCACTGGGATTAAATCAGGCATTAAGCAAAACTGACTATGTACTTGTTCAAAATTCACCACACCAATGAATCTAAAGTGTTCTTTGTGTTCAACTTCAAACAGGAGCTTTTTTTTAAGCAGGATGACTTCATGTGAGGACCGTTGAAACAAAACTCATTGCACCAGTTTGCCAAAGCTAAAATACCAAAAGCAACACTTGCCCAAAAACATCTTGTCTATTAACCTATGAATCATACCAGAAACTGGAATGGGTCCACACGCAAATGACACGTGAGGCTCCAGGCAAGCCGCTTGTTCTTATAAAAGCTGACGCTGTGTAAGAGTGCGCTCGGAAATATCCAAAACGAATGTCTTGGACATGAGTTAAGAAACATGCAGGGAGTGCGACCTTATGGAAAATGAAATACAGAAGCCTTTTTATAATAAAAGAGTTTAGCTTAAAGCAAGTATGTTTATGTAAATTCTTGTATGAACTCAGGGAACAAACAAAGATCTGAAACATGTCAGGTGCATTTCTATACACCTAGTTAGTAAATTACTAGTCTGCATGTGAATATTATAATCTAAGTTGAAAAGAGTTGTGATGTGAACAACACAGATTATTAAAGAACATCATCATCCATTAGCAGTTATTTGTGTAGGATCCCATAGAGGCAGTGTCTACCTTGCTGCAATGGTTCAGTGCCATCCACCGTTACTCTGAACCCCATTTGAACTGGCAAAGATTGTATTTATTTACAACTTGTCCCTTAAACATATTATTTCTAATTTATTTCACCATTAGATGAAAGTTTGGTTAAAAGGTAAGTTTCTGGTAAATTACTTCTGTTTGTTTCTTCTTTGTCCCTTTAGGTACTGGTGCATGAGAGGACCGGCCCAGCATTTCCTCTTTATATTGGTTTATGATGTCACTGATGGCATTACTGGGTGCAACCAAGTGGACGGTTGTCTTTTTTTGTATTATATTATTTATTCTAGTTTTTAAAAAGTCTTAGTCCTGTTGTTTACAATTTGTTGTTTAGTTCAACCTATTTTCAAATGGTACATTGGTGTGGTATTCGTGTGTTAATAATTCTGTGTGAAGTCAGTAAGATATTGTCTACTGGAAAGTTAAGCTGTTAAAAAACCTCAAGTTAGATTTCTGCTACCTTATTGCACAGTCCTGCAGAACATTACTGAACAAGCAGCCTCTTGACCATTTGAAGCACGTCTGACAAATCGCAAAAAGTCTGGCACAACAGCAAACCCAACAAAACAAGCCAGTGGCCAATCATCTAACCTGATAAGCCAGATAAGGAGAAGAAGGAGCATTAATCAGAGACGCCGATGGCTCTCTGACATCCACAGCTCAGGTGGGAAATCTGGTGACAGGACAAGTGTCAATTGTGCACTCCAAACATCTTCCCCTTATGGAAGAGTGACAAGAGTGCACTTTTCCACAAGCAGGTTTTAGCTTCTAGTTTTAGAAAAGGCGAAATGTTTAAGGGGGTATGAATACTTTTGCATGAACTAATATTTTCATAACATGTGAAAAAGCTGATTTTAACCAGATTAACACTATTTGTGCTTCCTCAAACGGCAGGATGTCATCAATAACACATTTCCCATCAGAGAAATGAGCTCAATTCATCCTGGTCACACTTAATTATTTTGTACATTAAACAGCTGCGTTTAAAGTGGTTTCACACCAGTGGGCTGCTGACATTTTTTCCCCAAAGCAAGTGGTCCAAAGACTACAAAGCGCTTTAATTGACGTCTTAATTCCTCCCACCTCATCCGCTACACACAAACACAAACCCAGAAGGTAACTACATTCACTGATATTAAAACAAAAAGGCTGCTGTAAATGCCGTCTCATGAGAGAGGGAAGAGAATCGTTCTGTGTGGTCGATGGCGGCCATCACCGTGTTGTGAGGTCAGAAAAATTGTCACTTAATCTCAACTTGCGGCTGCAGCGGGACTGCTTCACAGCACCATCAGAGGATAAAAATAAGATTCATCTGCAGTGGCGCTCAGAGGAGGACCTCAGAGACTTCTCATGACACTGGCAGCAGAACTACCTCTATTCTCCACAGGAAACTGGAAGAAATTCACTGCTCCATTTATTTTAAGGTGGAATATCAAATATAATGTGATGTTGAAACAACACAGAGCTTGTCCTGAACCTCTGTTCCATTTTAGCAAGGATCATTTACCCCCTATATATTGTAATGACATCAGCAGGTAATTCAGGCACCGCCACCTTCTTGGTGATTGTAGTACTGCCAGTGGCCGTATATAGTGGGGCATAGTGTGTGTAGAACCTGCTGTACTGTCAAATTCTGTTATTAGAGTGACCTGGCATAGCAACACTGAGCTGAAAAAGAGACTAAGGCAATATTAAACTTGAAGCAGGTTTTTGTTGGTTGCACCAGGGTGGAAAAGAAATAAATTAATTTTACAGGCATAAAAATGTGAAAAGAATCCTTTAAGAAGAAGTGGCATTCAGGCTTATAGGTCTGTCTGTGTGATGAATGGTGGCTCCTGTTTAATCAATTACATTTCATACCACATAATTCCAATGACACACCCTCTGTCAGAGGTCAGTCTGCTTCATCTGGGCTCAGAGAGACAATTTTACACACATGCTGTGCCTGCACTGTTTACTCATGTGCCTGCACTGTTTACTCATGTAGGTAAGAGGTGTTTTTAAAGTACTCAGCTACTATAATCTATAGAGGTGCACCAATGAGGCTTGGCTTATGCTACTTCTGATGTTGCACTGACAAAGTTAATGCGCTGCTAGTTCTTAGAGAGCATTCTGGTTTGCTAAACCCAAAAAAATCCGAGCACATGTTGGTTTATACATTTATGTAGTAAAATTCAATTCTGCATTAATTTCATAAGATTTCATACCTCTTCCAATTTCATATGATTTGATTTCTGATTAAACTGAAGTATGTTTAGGTAATCCCTTGCTAATGAATATTGAGTATGTTCATTTTCTTGTAGTAAACTATGAAGATTAATTTTAATCACTGGTTTCCAAAGCAAATCTTATTTAGCATTAAGTTGAGAAAAAATAAGCTTAGTGACAATCAATTCCTTTTATACCTGAAGAAATCAACTTTGAAAATATAAAAACTACTTACACCTGACCAAAACCAGCAGCACTGGTTTTGTCAGGAGATCCTGCTAAAATTGATGAGAAATTGACACTGTATAGTCAAGTAGGTTGAGAAAAACCTTATTTTTTAGATGCAATATTTGCCACATTAGTTAATTTAGCAAGCCATGTTTTTCTTGCCAACTGTGGCAGGATCTGTCCTCCATACATTTTGACATCCAACTATATCTGCATGTCTTTGTTAGCGTTAACCTTCACATGCATGTGAACATTCAAATCAAAGCCTAAAGTATACCGGGTCTTAAAGAGACAACAGGAAAAAAAATTTTTTTACTACAAATGACTTTTGTGCTCCTGTTTAAAAAATATTCCAAAAAGAAAAAGTTATCCCTCCCACTGATAATCACGTGACTGTAACACCTTTAGAAAAATTTTGCATCGCAAACATTTGATGTAACATAAGAACCCCTTTTGAAATTAGAACCAGCATTTCACACCTTTTTGTGATGCCTTTTAGAAATAAGCTCATTACATTGGAGCCCTCTGTCAAAGGCATTTAAACAGACGGCATGAATCCAGGCAGCAGAAAGCTTACGTTTGCAGCCACCGGATTAATCTGCTCAAGTGTAAATAAATGTGAATTGGGTTGATAAAATTAAGCTCACACAGCTGCACAAATAGAAAAATATCACAAATATAGAAATACTGACAAGCTAATGGTGTAATAATTACTAATATATATGTTACAAAAGATATTACCTAAAATGAGAACTTTCAGTTTTTATACCTTAAGTTAATCTTAGCCTAAATCATCTATATTTCAACAATAATTATTACGAATTATTATGAGCTAGTAACTTTACTGATGGAAAAACTTTTGTTTATGAACAATAAATGTAGAATCTCTGTCATCCAGAAAGAGTCACATTGCACCTTGATGCTTAAAGTTCACAAACAGCAAGTTCGGGTAATGTACAAAATGGACCACGTCACATTTTTTTAGCCTTCAATGCTGACCTAATTAAAAAGACTGAATACTAGAATTCAATGAAAAGTTTCATCAACAGGGATTATGTGTGCACATTTATCCAACGAGGATAAACGAGGTTATTCAGAACATGCGCATGAATTTTTTCTGTTGTTTCCAGTGGTTCACTGATTATCTAGGTGTATTAAAGGGATGGGATTATGTATTTTTCAGGTACACAGTGCCATATTATATTACAATCAAGTAACTATGTTACCTCCATTTATTACCGTGAGGTACATTAGAAACAATTCTGCAGTGTATCACCTTGAAATGAGGTTTCTATCTCTTTAAGAAACTCCTACTCTTTCCGACCCGCCTCCTTCACAACCATGTTCATCCATTATGCCGTTCACAATCATTTTTAGGAGAGTCATACTGAGAAATAGTTGTTATGATGAGCTCATCTGATGCACAGCTCCACCAGGTGTTTGCTAATTCCTGCTGCCACTAGTCTGAAGGAGCTGAGTGGGGGAAGCAGGGGTCTGTAGTGAACTATTATGAGACCACAACATGACAGATTCACTCCGGGACGTTTTTGATGAGGAAATAACCTGAAACAAAAAAATTTTAAAAAAGAAAGAAAAAAATTATGCTTTATCTTCACCTTTAACACTTCAAGTTGTAATGTAATGCAGTGTAGATTTAAAGCTTTTGCTTGTATTTGTTCATAAACTTACCAGCTTCCGTTGACACCAGCCACAGACGCCACAAAGAGCCACCAGCCAAACTCCACAAACTGTCACTGCGAGGGAGACCAGGAATACACTGAGGGACACCGAGCCTGGACACACAACAACAAGTAAGAGAGGAAAAAGATCAGTGATGTCTTTTTTGGGGGTTGGCAGGTGAGACATACAGGTGCTTAAAATGAAAACACGGGTTGATTACATGCCACTGTAAATGCTGTCAAATGGAAAGCGTCTCAAAATAGAGCTGCGCCTTCTCCCCTGCACGATTAATTGAATCGCCAAGCTGGGTTGCCTTTTTTCTTTCCTTTTTTTTTTTTTACATTCCATCGTAAGCTGAGAAATACAATCTTACTGGCCTCCGTGGAGGAGCATTTCAATACCTTTTCAATACGGACTTGAGGCAGGCATCAGTCAGCCGCACACACGTCACTGTCATGGTGTCGAGGCTTGTTAACTGACAGGCTGAGAGTGAAAGGGTGGGGTGTGGGTGGTGGGGTGGATGGGAGGCTGGGGTGACAATGCAAGAGAGCTCATGATTAATGGGCAGCAGAGGATGCCCAGGGAATGTGGTGGTTCTGGAAGACTCATAAAAAAAACACCATCCACTGCTTCCCCTGGTGTGTGGAATTTTTTAGAATCCACATTTTAATATTGTCACTATATTGTCAATATGTTCAGCCGAAATGATGGGGGAAAGATGCTAATATGTTGAAATTTGGGATATCATTACCTAATAGATCCTAAATAAATAGCAATATGCCAGAGTAGACCTCCAAGCCTGCTCGACAAAAACTGACAAACAGCTCAGCCTTCCTAAACCAACTGGGTTTGTTCTCATTTCCCCAACAGCTATCTCTCTCCCTTTCTGTGCTTGTCACAACTGGCCTTTTCATATTTCTCCATTCTATCTTTGCGTTTATTCTCCTCCTCACCAAGACCCGTGGGAGCAGATTAGCTCAGAAAGGAGCAAAAAGTGGCAGTGAAGTTGTTTTATGTGGGAAAGCTGCCTCTTTCTCTTCAGCCTCAGCTACTGTTATGTTTCAAAGCCAGCGTGAGTCCACTTCAGAAACCATGACCCCTCACAGACCGGCACAGAACATGGATGAAAAAAAAAAAAAGAGGAAGAAATTAATGAGAAGCATACGGCGATTAGGCTACTAGATCCAAGCAAGCTTCCCCAAGAGCAAAAAGACTTTTAGTTTGCACTAAATACAACAAATAGGAAAAAATAGGACACAACTCTTTGCTGGAATAATTTTTTTTCTCTGCAGTATTATGCACACAGCTTAATTTCACCAAACTCTAATCCAGAACAGCACAGCATTCTGGGAGATGTAGGCAAAAAAAACAATTTAGCTGCTCAGTTTCTCATTGCCAGCTGAACAAGGCTTTTGGCATCAACTAACTCACTCACTCTTTGGTTACATAGCAACTCGCTCAGTCTTTGGTTACCCAGCAACAACCTGCTAAGTAACTTGAGGCAGTAGTTTAACATTTCACCATCGTTCCGCATAACTGGTTAATAATGAACAAACTGTGGATAAAAGAGGAAATACTGCACCAATATGCAGTATTTCAGATATTTAGAATCAAACATTTATCAATATTTATTCATACTGACTGACATGAAACTCATACTGTGGTACGTTTTTAAGCCACATCATCCAGCCCTATGTTTTCTTTATTTTTACCCTCTATTATACTATCATGACAATCTCCTTACACTTTGTTGTCCTGCTGGGGTTTTTTAAGCTGGACATGACTTAAATGTGAGTTAGTGCTCATCTGATGTATTGTTATCCGCTGCTTTACTCGGTTAAAAATATTCCATTATAATTTTTTTTTCTATAAATCTTTTGGCCTTTCTGTATCCCTTTCGTCATCTTCTCCAAAAGCATATAAACTCGGTCCTTCTTCAAATCCATGAGCAGTGTTGGAAGTCCTTCACTCAGTGGATTTTGCCTTTGTATTCCTCTTGTTGTTGGATTTATGATTTTGGATTCCCTGCTTTGGGTTTTTAAGTGAAATAAAGCTTTTATCCAAACCTCAGTCTGTAAGCCTGCATTTTGCATCATTCCAACATTCCTCACAAACAATTCAGTGCTTTAATCCCATATTTTTATGATATATTATGTATGCCTATTTTTCATGCTTGTTTTACATCCACAGAGAGTGATTATAACCGAATGTGTTTGGGAATAAGCGATAACACATTCTGTTATATCCCTGCCCCCTCGTTACCAGATGGGAGTTCGATATTTACTAAAGACCTATTTATATTTCAGGCAAACTTTTAGATGCCATCCACTGATTAAAGCCTAAATAAATGCTCTTGCTGACCTTTAAGACGTTGACTGTTATTTGATAACTATCAGATCCACTCAGACTGCTCTGCCACACAGACTCTTTTCACCTGCATAAGCAGAATCATTGGAGAAACTTTTTCAAAAATACCTCCAACAGTAAATGTTTTCTACGCAGAAATTTAATTGTAACTAAATAGGTAACATGACTTGACTTGCTCTTCTGTGTTCGCTGTATTATGACTGGAGTTTATTTATTGTAAATAAACACCAGTTGGTAGATACACAGTTGTTATCTACCAACTGTGTTTTGAAGGTGGATTACACAGCTGCTTGGCAAGCAACCGTGAATTCACACATTTAACTAACATGCACATTTATTTCAAGGACACCATTCAGCTGGTTAGGAGCAAAAACAGCAAGTCCTCTTAGAAAAAATAATAAGCAATTTTTATTTTTAGAAAGGAGATCAGAGTCATGTGGTGCTTTATTATTTCAAATGAGATGAGATGAGAATTAAAAATTTATAGTAATAAAATGAACTTGAGTATTTTTCTGTGGAAATTATAAACCTGTCAATTTGAAATCTAAAATATTCTAAAAAAAAAAAAAAAAAAAAAAAAACAATCAGCCTGAGAGCCTGAAATACTCAGGTGCAATATGTATTTTACTTCTTGCTGATTGGTCTTAACCACCTAGTGTGAAAATAAAGAAGATTTTAGGTATTACTTGTCTTGGGAACAAAATGTGTGCCTTTGCTGTAATTAATCCACATTTTGCACGGGATGGAATTAAAAACATTATTTGGAAAAAAATTTCCAGCATTTGTTTGAACTGTGCCTAGTGCAAATAACAGTGGTTATTATAACAGCTACTGTGTGCAAAGCTACGAAGTACTTTTAAAGACCCAGGTTTTGTATTGCCATAAAATTTTGCACTTCATCAAAGAGAAAGACTAAAGTGTTGGCTTGAATGTAAAGAACTTGGCTGACTTAAAGCCTAGAGAGTTTTGGGGATGAATCAGAGTAAACACTGCAAACCAGGCCTTCTTGTCCAACATCAGTGTCTGAAGAATGGTCAAAAATTTCTGTAAATAAACTCCAAAAACTTGAAAAAAGCCTTCCCAAAAGAGCCAAAGTTGTTGCAGCAGTAAAGAGTGGACAGTCATCAGAATAAACTTGATGGTTTAAGAAATGGATGCCACTCAAGTGAATGAATACCCCTGGGAATACAGTATATTACCCTTATGATCTGGGAAGGCCATTGGTTTAGGCACCGCAGAGTAATTACTGTGAGAAATTAAGGGATTTCTCAAACATGCAAGTAAATCAAACATTTTAACATAATACATAGATTTTAAAAAAACCAACAAAAAAAAACGTTAATTATGCGCAATTAAATAAGCAGGAAACAACGGCCTCCATATGACAACACTGAAGCATTAATTGTGTGTTGCAAGTTAAAGAAATAGTCCAGTCAGCTAAATTTATGAAAACCACAGTTACATATTATTTTTGCTCGCCTCAACTACAAGATCCAGGTGTTCCGATGTTACGAAAATGTGAAAGCTGTTCTTAACAATAATACTTTTTTTCTAGTCTTAGCAGAAGTCAAACATTTTATAAACCCGAGGGATGTGAATAATCATGGAGATAAACTTCTATATAAAATAGTGGGAGAAGAAGCAGAGTCCCTCTGGTCAATGGTTTACAACTGCCAACCTCTCCAATAAGTGTTAGCCAGTTGCCAGACAAAGCAGACAATGCAATCATCTCTATAACACAACAGAATAACATTTTTTCTTGTAACTGTGTTAAAAATGCCATTTAAAAGTAGAGATAGATGATTTCAGATGTTTTCTGTGCTGCTTCTGGACTCCAACAATGCTCTCAATGCAGAAATCTAAAACAAACACTGCACTATCTCTGTTCATCCCCTGACTACAAATGAAGTTGACCCAGCCAAGTAAACACACTTGATCGTACTCCCCTGACCTTTATCTGATTGTAAAGTTACAACCAGCATAACATTCATTACAAGCATCTTGTCCATTATTTATCTGTCTTTATCTTTACTCAGACGCAAGCAGAAGACAAGCTCTAAGTATGAGAGGGTCTGTAAAGCTCAGCCTTCTCCTGGATGATGAATATCTCTATTCACAGATGTTCAAAAATAGCCTCTGTGGTCTGCTTGTGTATTCTAAAAGCAGGTCAATAAAGAAGAGTCCATTAGAAAGCATGGCATTAGCACGAGTAGCAATGAATCTTAAACAAGTAGAGTCGGACTGTTGCGAAGCTCTGGGCATCGGTGCCGAGTGGCTCATTGATGAATGTTTGGATGTGTCAGGATCCATGGAAGCCAGCAGCTGATGTACAGCCATCAAGCCCTGCGTTTTCTCTGAAGGTCAGAAGGTGGGGAGGTGGCAGGTGGTTAGGAGAGAGTTTATGAGCTGTATCACTCATATGGCTTTCAACTGAAAAGGTGTATTTAAAGTAACAGACAGTTCCACTCTGCTTCCCATTTCATGGTTCCCTTTTTTTATAGCCATCTGTAGCGTGCAAAACTTGGCTAAAGGAATAAAAGAAAGAAAATACACTGTGTGGAGGCATTAGAGATATATTCAAATCTTCTATGCCTGTGCAGGAAAAAAACTGCATCATTAGAGGAAGAAAAGCATGCAAAAACCTCTAGTCATCACGGTGCTCAGAAAATTAAATTTATTCTTCCCACTGCACACAACTCATAGCTTGAAATACTTCAGCAGGTGCAGCTTGGGAAGGGTGAAAGGTTAAAATGGTTGTTTGCATTCTGAATATGTAAACAGAGAAGCAATATTCTAACATACACATAGCTTAAGCCAGCACTGTAAAAAAAAAAATCATAGGAAAGGGAGGGTGCTTTATCTCATCTGCAATGGCACTACTCAGTAAGAAATGACAAGTGAGGTGAACAAGCCATTGAAGCCTTTGATCAAAGGCCTTTAGAAGTCAGGCCACTCTTGAACTTGAAAGTCACTTGCTTGTTTTAGATTTCAGTGGCTCTCTCTTTCAGATGCTCATAAAAGAGAAAATAAATGGCTTTGTGTACTGGGGCAAGTGCTTCCAATGATGCTGCAAATGAGCTTGTAATAAACCCTTCTCACTGAAGAGAAAAACAAAGACCGAATTCATGCCAGAGGTTAAGTATGGACAGTCAACAAGAAAGGTGGAGCTGAAGTGTGAAGTTGTGACTGGCATTAGATCCCCCCACCCATATGATAAACTCTGAGTAAACATACCATGACTTCATGTTGTTTACGTGAATAATTAAAATATATAGCATCATTTAATTATGCTTTTTTTTAAAACATAAATGCATTTAGTCATACTGCTGCTAAATATTACATAATACATTCATTAAAAATGATCAATTTCCCCTTGATCAATAAAAAACTGAAAAATCCAAAAGAATTTCCTGTTTATCAAATGCGCCAAAAGTAACAGTTCGTACTTTTTGTTCTAATAATACATACATAATACATATTTCTATATTTATTTATTTTTTAATTTATTCAGATGTTTTCTTTCTTGCCATGTAAGCAGACAAAATTATAAGAGACAGTTAGTACATTTATGCGACATGCAGTGTGCTGTTGCATGCAACTGGATGTGTAACTTTGTCTGAGGAGCATTTATTTATTTATTTCAAAACATATCTAAGGATCAACTGGTGGTGAAGGTCTCTACTAGTGTCACCAAGTGATCAGATAATTGTTAAATAATTAAAAATGTAGTTCATGGCATCAGTGTCAGTTTCAATCTCAACAGTTGCAGACTCCTTAAGGTGTGTTCATTTTTATCAGCACAGACAGATAAAGTCATATTGTTGTATGACTGTCATACACTAATATGTATGATAATATTTTTGACTGGCAGTTGCATTAGTCATGTAGCATTGAAAAACATGTTTAAAGCATCTGTGTGAAAGATGCAGCACTCATACTTAGGAATTATTTGAAATATTTAAAAAATCTATTTCAGCCAAGCTTATTTTGCGATCAAATAATGTATGCTACAGTTATATATGTACAAAAGTGATGCTTCAGTGTTACTACTCAACTAGTATAACATCATATAATTCCACACTATTTAAATGAAAGGCAAATAACACTGTAGCAGAGGT
The DNA here is from genome assembly GCA_903067055.1 of Poeciliopsis paucimaculata. NCBI lineage: Eukaryota > Metazoa > Chordata > Actinopteri > Cyprinodontiformes > Poeciliidae > Poeciliopsis > Poeciliopsis paucimaculata. Next base: position 125,039 of record CAEGAD010061132.1, read on the forward strand.
CAATGAATTATGCTTTAATGCATAAATCAAGATAATTTACAGTCAGAACAAGAAAGCTCGGATTTAGTGACTATCAGAATCAACAGATTAAAGCTCTAGGAAAAACAGAAATCAGTACTTAAAAAGAAAAGATTGATCATCTCTGGTATTGACTATTAATGTCAAATCTGTCTTACATTTTAAGCAACTGTGCTGCTGCCTTTTTTGGCCAGCAAACTACCAGAGTTGTGTTACATTAACCCAAAGAAAACTAGCAATTTCTTTGTCAAATCAATAAATAATTTCAAACGGGACCCACATGATGACAGCTTTAAAACTGTACTTTTATGAAGCATTAGTATATCTTGATAGCAATAATTGCTTATGCCTATTAATGACATTAAGCATTGTTGTGACTGTGCAGATGTGATCTGGTCCCCATGGAGTGATCTCAGGCCCAATGACATGCAGGTATCAGTCCTCAGGGGGAGAAAAAGCTTTGCTAATTGGACAGGCGGATCTGGAGCAGTGTCCAGTCATCAAAACTGCCAAAGCATATCTGTGTGCTCTAAGTGAAGTGGAGAGGACTGTGCCTCAGGAGATCTGGATTCAAAGCTCGTAGCCTATAAGTAACTTCAAAGAGCCTGTTTCTTCTTTTTGAGCCCGGGTTCTGCACTTTCTGTAGCCACTGATCGCCAGGGTAAACCTCAGATGTCACTCCATAGTCTCTTCTGCCTCAGGAGCAGAAACAGGATGTTTCAGCAAAATTTTGTTTACCCGCAGCTAAAGCACAATGCTGAGTTTTGCAAATGTGTTCTGACTACTTTCTGGTAAAATTTTACATGGTAGATTTTTTTTCTTTGGAGTCTGAGGACTAATACATAGCTGATTGCAATCAGCACATTTGAATTATTTCTGCTGTACTAAGTTGAGCTGCAACTGCAAGAGCAACCTTAAATGTATTTTTTTATTTTATTTTTTTTTAAACTAGACGTCTATTTTAGAGGTAAGAAACTTGTCAAACTGACATGGTGGCATTTAATTTACCAATCTTCTCAAAAACTAAACTGTTGCTCTGACATTCGCGCTACATTTTAGCTGTAACATTGCCATTCCAGCGCAGTTCATTGGGCATTTGCTTTCTTGCAGACTGCCATTTTTGCTCTGGTCACAAATAGACTGATAGGTTCCCACTGCAGGCGGCCAAAAGTGCAAACCATTTGAATTATTATCAGGATTGGAGGAAAAATGTTGCACACTTTTCTAAGATGCTCGAAGCTTAAAAAAAAAAAAAAAAGAAAAACTCAAAAGATCTAGACCATCTTTAAAGCATCACACCCTAAACAATCAGACACAAAAAAACAACAGAAAACAGGAAGATATGATGTGCAGTGGGGCTACATAGGCAGCACACCTCACATTTATCGGCAAAGCTGGAAAAGATGTGTGTAAGATCTAAAAAGAAGCGATCTTTTGGTGCAATAGCTCATTCTCACCCTGCAGTTTTTATAGTTATGGGGTTTGTTTGAACTCCTCCATCATTTTCTCTATTTAAGAACTTAAAGACCTCAGTTACATTCATTTTTGTGGACGTGTTTATAGTGTCAATAGTTTTGTCAGATAGTATTTCCATTACTATTTTTGCCCCAGATAAGCATAATAAAGGTTAGAACTTGTTTCTTTCCCTTTTTGTGGTTGTGTCTTATGCTACTGAAATAAAACATTAATTTGACCATCTTTATCCGGGTTGCAACTTCCCGATAATGTGGCCAGCATTGTAGTTAAGATCAGCTTTTAGACATAAGGAACACCATGTTTTACAATGCGAAGGCTTATTGTGTATGGGCACAGATTTGTTTACATAAATAATTCATCTTCAGATGAACTGACAGCAAGGAACAGAGGCTATTTTCAGGAGACGGAGAAAAAAAAAAAAACCAAGCTGAAGCTTTGGAAATTCGAGTCCACAGCAGATACTCAAGCTCCATGTGCAGCAAATCACATGGATGTGTACCGGATCAGTGAAATTTTGACAGGTGGGCCGCACCTGTGGTGAGAGCAAGTGTCTCTTGCTTCCCCTGTAGGCTGCAGGGAGATTTGCCTGTTCTCTGGTCCCAATATGATCCCCGAGGCTCAGCTGCAGCACCGCTGTGCCGCTCACAGAGGCCCCTTCATAGTAAAAGTAAGCGGACCACCACTCATGTACGTCTCGGTTCAGTGACAACATCCATCTCGTCCGAGTAACAAGGCGTGCTTGTATTTAACTAGCAAGGCATCATGTGACACATGCACGGCGTCACCTAGAAAGGCACCATCTGTTCTGTGTTGGTTATAAAGCCAGCCCAAATGCCAGGCAAACGCTGTAAAACTTGAAAGGAAGCTCTAATTAAAAGCTGATTTTTGAGGGATCTGAAAATCCAAACAAGAAAAACAGAAAGCACAGGAAACAGGGTGAGAAAGGGAGCTAATATTGTATGAAAACCTCCAGATAATAAATAAGGCATCAAAAGCAAGCCTCGGAGATGAACTGGATAGAAAACACAGATAGAGGAGACAACCTTTTTCACATTGATGTTACAATCAAAAATCATAGTGTTTATATTTAGAATTTTGCTAAATAAATGAGCATAAAGTAATGCTTATATAAGATGTGGATGGAAAATGTATTTGTATTTATGGAGCCCCAAATTCAAACACTCACCCAGGAACTTGAACTAATTTACTAAATAGCTCGAGTTCATTCAGACATATTTTTCTAACAGTCCTTTGCACACCTATTTTCTATTTAAATGACGACTTGGAGATGCTGGTTGCACTGATTTCATTAAAAGATATCAGATTAAATGGGGCTAAATACATGCATGCACTCACTATTTAGATTTCTCTTCCAGTTCTCAGTTATGCAGCGTTTTTCCATGGTCTTTCACATTAGAATACACAAGTGTGTGATTGAAATCTGACAAAATGTGTATAAATGCTTTGAATAAGGAGTTATACTAGCTCTAATACTAGTCCTAACACTTCACTATGCTTGAAGAGTAGTCATGTCCCTAGCACAGAGCTTTAATCAAAAAAAATGCAAAGCTTTATATCCACAAACCGAAACTCAGCACGGATATTTTTAGCAATGTTTATTCACTGTCATAACCTCAGTGGGAGGTAACTGAATATTATCTACTTTCAATTCCATCTGATCAAGAGATAAAACTAACATTCTGGAAGCATCTATCTCTCCCCTGCCTTAGATAAGAGTTACATTAAACCGTAACATATATCATATAATCTATCAGTGTCCCTGGGATAATTTTCTTCCCCCAGCTCTGGCACAGAATGACAAAATTAAGCGGTAAGATTGAAACAAATTACTTTAATGTGTAAGCCTCATAGAGCCAGCCCATTTATAAAATGGCAGCTTCCCTCGCCTTCAAATGAGCAAACTTGTATTTGTGCTGCTGCCTTAAGTGAAGTGCATGTTATAATAGATTACAGATATATATCAGGTGTTCAAATGTTGCTCTAACAAAGGTTAATGTACCTGCCTGCATGCTATCTTAATATTTGTCAGTGCAGTCCATCTGTGATGAATTAATAATAAATCATGCAGTTAACTTCTAATCAACTGTAACTCTTGACTTCCTGTCCCACAGGTGATAAGTACAGACTTAACCCTGTTTTATAAGTACCACCTAAGAGCTCCTGCGTGTCAGAGACAAATAAGCAATATATCACCGGCACCTGATCAAGCTGAATGAGCTTCTCGTGTCCCCCAAGCTTTGGGCCGTTATGGCTGCGCCGCACAGCTCCAAATAAGCCATTATTTACCAGGACCCACTGGTGGCTCTGACTTTATTGATTTAAGTCCACAATGTGGCTGCTGATATGCTGGAGGTGGACTAGTGTCTATCCCAGTAATGAGCTTGTGAGCTCTAGACTAAGTCCGTCATGGCTACCAGGATTCTGGAATCAGAGCCATTAAATTGGCTATTTTATTGGTTCTAATCGAGGTCAGACTTCCCAATAAACCAACTTCTGGATTGTTAAGCAACACCTCTGGCCTAATGACTTCTTGCACACATTTTACAAATGCTCGTTATCTCCAAAAGCTGACAGGAAACAACATTTGTCACTTTTTTTCCATTTTTAGAACACATGCACTGATCTGTCGTAACTATGCCATGAACTGTGTTTTATTTCCTGCTCTCTCCGCTTTGGGTTGTTCTGTCTATTCGAACCAATATTTCAGTTGCTTCATAACCCTGAGGCAAAAACTGTTTCCAACAGAGGAATTGTTTCTGGTGGGTGAGAAGAAATCAAGCTTTTTCACCCGTTTACTTCTATTGAGCTCATCAGTTTTCCTGCATAAACTGATCTCTGCAGCAAAGTGCTTGCTGTATCCTTTACTAATAAGCACATCTATTCAATACGTTTCACTCAAAACATTGCATCTGAACATAAAATAATCCACAGAGAGTGACAGGATTCAAGAAGATGCAGTTCAAGTCATGAAGACAGTAACCATATATGGTAACAGTTTTCTGTTTTGAAGGGTGTCCTTCAAAATGCTCTTTTGTATCAGAAACAGTGTTTACATAAATTACTCAACTTGGAAAAACACTGAGAAAGTGTTTCGTGATTTTTAGGTTTAATATTGTGCATTATTAGGTTTTATGCAAGACTCCTGTTACCTCAACATGTTGGTAAAATCAAAATAGAATTTTCATCCTAAGTCTGGCATTGGAATGGATTATTATGAGCTTTAATGCATAAACAGGAAGTTTACTGGCTATGCCATAATCTAATGTTACATCACAGCAGTGCTTCAAAATGATCATGTTTTGCATTGGCCTGATGAAACACATTTTTTAATAGGTGTATGGACAGTTATGGACAATTGCTGCAATACCGACCCATAAATATTAATTTGCTTCTTATCCTTGTTTAAATGCAAAGTAAAGCATGCCAGCTATTAATCCTGGCATGTCCAACTGTCAACACCCACCCAGTGCTAACTTTTTATCACTTTCACCTAATGTGCTCAATACAAACTTCTAATTTATCCTCTTTAAAAAGGACACCGCCTTCCAGAAAATGGGTAGACACACATGCTCAGAGTTGCAAACATCCACACAGTCACGCACTCTTCCACTTGACACATCCTAAGCCAAGTGACATGAGCGGGATCCTCTCAGAGCACTTTTGGGATGTGAAGAAAACGAGAAAATGGAGAAATAGAAGCGCAGGAAAAAAAAAAAGAGTAGGAGTGGGAGTGAGGGAAGAGGGACTCAACTGTAATGCTATTGAAAAGCGATTTGTGAAGCCTGTGCATATGCATACAGGCCTACAGTCCCCATATGCCCACATCGACTGCTTGCTGCTGGTGACATCAACCAAGACAAAGAGGTCTCGGATGCTCCAGATGTATCATGTGGGTGGCATAATAAAATCTAATCCAAGTCGAAGTCAATTGTTTTTGCCTGAGGATACGGAGTTGAATGCATGCATGCCCCTGCACTTAGATATCAATGTCTCATTCCTGCCCCTCTGGTCACGTGCAAAATATTAGCCTAAATATTCTCTGCCTTTTAAAAATGGGAAAACAATTATTAATGGTGTAATTAAATTATTGGCAGGACAAGTGCAACTTTAATTGAACGGCAGCTAAATGACAGTCAAATGACAGTGAAGCAGCCTATTCTCGGCATATCCATTATGGTTTATGTGAAGTCTCATCAGACACAACAGAAGCAAAGCATGAGCTTACAGCTCAAGGGGATTCATGTGATTATCCAGTTTCCAGGAGTGACGGGTGTCCACCAAACAATGAACAAAGTTCATATGGGCATGGCAGACAGACTCCGCAGAGCACAACAGAATTAATTTTGATTCAGGATGAAATAAAGGGCTCTACCTTTTGCCTCTTAATTCAAATAAAGATAGCTTGTAAAATTCACTTTATTACCAGACTGGACAGAGCAGGCAGTAAAAAACCCTGCAAACTGGAGTCAGTAGCTGGAGGTTAGAATATTGACTGAGCCACAGCCCAGTCAAAGTCCTCTGCCTTTAGAGTACATAAAAAATCCACTAAAACACAGGCCTTAAGTGACCCGATGCCATTCCTGTGTGTGTGTGTTTTAGTCTTTTACACACATTCCCTGCAGTCAAATCCACACACTGACTAACTTAAAATGGTGTGAGGAGCGATCACTACATCCCGCCTGTAACCACAACCTTCTCATAAATGGTGTCAGGAGGAATTGCTGATGAGAGGATGATGAACAAGTGTGCGACAGCTTAGTGAGAAAGAGTAAGAGGGTTCAGAAAAAAGAACTGGATCCAGTGACTGTATGTAGAAAAGGCAGCCAAACTGGAACTTACGAGAAACGGCATGTTAACTCCAGAATATGGGGCTTTATAAATGGTGATTCCTGCTTTCCTCACACAGTAAACAGAATAAAGACGTTTCAAAGTATTCTCAAAGTATACAAATTGCACAGAATTTGAAATACAATCTCTAAATCACGTGATTATTTTAATCTAAAACAGAAAAGCAAAGATTATTCATACTGTTGCAGAAATAATGTGATTTATCAAAGCATGATGAATCTTAAAAATTGTAAAGAATGTTCATGTGTGAACATTTCATGACTGTATGGTTTCCATAATAGTATTGCTCTGTGTTTTGGAACAGTTTATCCTCTCAGACAAACAAAGTTTGGAAAAGATAGATTATATTTCTACCTCGATTGTGTAATGTTACATTTATTAAACTAGTCAGTGATTAGTACCAGGTAACATTATGCTGGGGCAACTTCTGTGAGCAATCTAAGAGTATCCAGCAAGAACAGAGAAATATGTTTTCCGTTTCTGAGGTGGCAAAAATAAGAAAAAAATAATTCTCTGGCCATGACATTTCATAATCAAGTGCAGAATTTGTGAGAAGTCCTCATAAATCCCTCCCTCCGCACTATTTATCAGGATCATAACAATGAATGCTTAAAATTTTTGACCAATCACACAATATTTGTTAGACACCACAAATAAAATGGTTTTGCCCAGAAAATGTGTCAACCACAAGCTCTAAGAGCGACCTGTAACAACACAATGATGAGTTCTTGCAGCGCTAGCACTGAGAAAACATTTCTCTGTTTGTGTTTGTACTGGCCTTAATCCTGAATCAGAGAGCCAGGGAGCGTGATGGACTGACAAGACTAAAAAACACAGACTCAAGGAGATTGAGGCAAGTTTCTCCACAATAACATTTTGTCTTTGTTTTACATCTTAATAATAAATTTGAAGCAAGATTTATTTTACTTAGTAGTACAGACAGAGCTAGCTTATCCATCTAGACTCTTTTTTGCCGTCATTAACTCGGTTCAGAATTCCAGAGAGGAACCATCAAACATCCAAAGATTAGGTCAGATGAAAACAGCCAATACCTCCCTGGAGGAATGACCTTAACATCGGGTTAAGCAGATCATTTAAAGCGTGGGATCAGTCTGAACAGCTTGTTAGCCTTTTATTGCTCTGAGGATGTATTCACTATTCTTCAAATTGACAACAATACAACATCATTTTTAAAGTAACTTTTACTGATAATAGTGTTTAGCAGTGACCGGTGGCCCTATTTTGCTTCCCATTGGTAAACCATGTAAGGTCATGTCACCAGTTTGGTGATATTTAAATCAAAAAACTAAAATAATTATTGATACTGACAATTACCTATTATCAGGCTGGGAAGGCCTTTTTTTGTATATCATGATATGTTTTTCAGCCATATTGTTTAGTTTTGCAGTATTCTTTCAGCCAATTGTCCTGCAGTGAGCAGCAACATGTTGGGGATGGGCAGGGCAACATTGCTTGTTACTATACAGCCAGAGCAAAACCTTGCACGTTATTTCAAGGTTGTCAAACTGGGAAATTGTAGCATTTTTGAAACTGCGGTCTTATAAACCTTCAGACCATTAAGCAGTCCATGCCTTCAGGTGACAAATCTCATGGCTTTGCTGGGTGTTATATAGGTAACACTGCTCGGGTCCTGTCCTCTTTAGTGCTGTGGACTGAAGAGCGTCTCCAGGGACGACAATGTATTGGCTGCATGTCAGGAGAAGATTTAAATATCCCTCTGCTTTTAGACTCCAGCTGGAGTGACACCACAGAAAATAACCCTCATTAGCATCATCCAAAGTCAAAGGAAGGGCAAACTCCAGTAATGAAAAATACCCAACCACCTACATTAATCCCACTTGAATTCTCCATAATCAAAGACAGACATGAAAGCAGAGAGTCAACTGAGCATAAAACGTAATTCTTCAAATATTATTAGCAGTAAATGATTAGAATCCTAAGCATGGGGATCAACTTGTCTTGGAGAGGCCTTCAGCACTGCTGTCTGTTGCCTGACAGCTCATTGATGTGTTTGCTCGTATAGCTGTCAACTGTTTACAGCTGGGTAGCACCCAGCAGACAGAGACTTATTGATGATGCCACGCAGCTGCTTGCTCACAGCAGGATGCAGTCTGGAGCCCATGGGAAATATAGTTTTCCACCACTACTGGCCCTTGTGGCCTTCACTTTCTGCAGGGCGCACTCTGTAATTTTCCTTCCACATTAACTCAGTTATTACACAGCACCTGAGGACATTTTAACCCGGCTTTTTGTTGTGGTGGCTCGCTCGTCTTAAAGGGGTAGCTCAGGATTTTTAAAGTAATGCACCTTTACTTTAGGTTTTGAAGTGTAGTCAGCCGAAAAAGTTTTTTAAAGTTACAATTTCAATGTTTGTAGTATTTTCTGTCATGAGCTGCTATGGAGTAGCACAGGGATGCCCCTCCCCCATCTGTAGCTGACCAGTGACTGAGCACTGTTGCTGACTTCAGTCAGATGAAGCAAGGCAGATGCTTGTAGCCTTGACCTAACCAGATAGACTGTCTAGTTAATCTAATACCTGCCTCTTAGTTAGAAAAATCTGACTGGCAATATTTCTACCTTAAGCATCTATTCTGTATTTTCAATTAAATTTAGTATAAAATCAAAGAGTATATATATTTTCAACTGTAGTAACTATATTTTAGAAAAGAATAAATTATTTTATATATTTGTTTTAAACAAAAGCAGTGAAATTGTGTCAAACATCAAGTCTTTATGTAAAGAGCCGTGAAATCTCTGTATTTATCCTGCCCACAACTAATGCCAGCCCGTCGCCATTGAGTGAATCCAAATTAGCTGGTGTTGGAGACTGAAGCTAAAAGCTAATGGGACAGGGATCAGTCTCGTGAAGGGATCAATCTCGTGTTTTCAGTTTTCCACAGGAAGATCAATGGTTGTGTACCACCTACAATAGAAAGGCCCAAAACACTAACACTGAGAGATTTTGATTCGTTTTGGACAGGAAAGGACACAAGAAAAAAAATATTTAAAACAGTCTCATTTTCGGAAAAAAAAGTATTTTTAATTAGATTTTTTTTTTTTTTTTTTTTTATGTTAAAAATAATCTAGTCCTTTCTCAGTAATAAATAGAAATGACTTTATTGTGCTTCTAGCGTTTATCCATTGGTATTTTGATGATTAATCTTTTAGCCATTATCTAAATTTGTCGATCATTTTCATTAGATTCAAACAAGGACACTCCACTAAAACTAAAAGATTGCTTTAAACCCAAATCTGGACATCATTACAAAGTCTGATGAAATAACTTTTGTGTGAGCCACTTCAACATTTTTCAGATTGAAGTTAGTAAAAGAAGTTAAAAGTCCACATTGGTCTTGGAGGAGGCAGTTCTGAAATGCAGGTAATAAACTCTCAACAGAACCTTATGTGAAAAATCTTGAAGCCTCCCTATAATTGTTCCTCAAAAGCTCTTGAATAGGAGCCATTCAGACAAGACAAACCTGCTGCCATAAGTATCATCTCAGTATTATTTCAAAGAAGTGAACATGATAACTGCAGTGCTCTGTGTCAACGTTCGTCACGCATACTAAGACAGTAGAGCTTCTCATCTAGCTAGCAAGGCTGGAGTGATTTGATGGCAGAATTGACCACTATTAAACACAGCAATACACACACACAGGAAGACGGGGCTACTTGACATTATCACCATAACATCATGACAAGGATGTCATTTGGTTAACTATTGCTGACATAGCTGGCGGTGGGAAATAATAGAGGGAAGTGTGAGATCAGCCTGGAGAGGAATTAAGGCAGAAAAGAGAAAAGATGGAAATCACGTCTGCGGACACGTCTCTTCTGGCAGAGTGATAATGAGCAACAGAGTATTAATGCCTCAAATATATAATTAATCGTGGAGAGTGTTTCGCTTTCCATCCCTCCCTCAATTTCTCGACATACTCTCGAGGGCACTTCATTCTGACCCGGCAACATGCAAAATACCTTGTCACAAACAATCTACCCAACAGTGCAATTATTATTTATTGTAACAGGAACAAAAAACAAAGAGCTCTGCTCTAACTTGATCCATGGCTGATTAATTGACTCACTTGAAGGGGCTATAATTCTCGTCCTGTGTAATGGGGCCTGATGGAACAAGTGATGCTGTTGAGGCAGCCTCTCAGCTCCGTGTCTCTATGAGGCCTGTTAGATTTCTAAAAGGACAAATGGGGAAACTGTGCAATCTATATACAACCTGACCTTTAAGCCAATCGAGGGGCTCTTGAGAACACTTTCACAAACAGTCTGAAAACGTGGGTTCCTGTTAAATCAGATTTGATTGAACTGAGCAGAGGCCTTTCTAGATCAACCTCCTCTGCTCTTCAAGTCGTTGTATTTAGGGAAACACTTCAGCTCAGGTCTCTGGCTGAGAATGGGCTCAGAGTGGTGAGCAGACTTAGAAGAGTACATTTCCCATCACTGGAAGAATGATGTTCTCCCTTATTTTAGTCCAGAATTAAGACTAAACAATTGACATTTATGATTATATTATAAAGGCTGATTTTAATGTTTTGATGTATTATATGTATGTCAAAGTATTGCTGAATGCCGGTGTAATGTTAGAAACTTAAGAGAAAAATAAATAAATAAAGTAGGTTCGATTTCCAGATCCCCCCTCTCCATCCAATTACAGTTCTGAAAAAATATAAATATCGAATTTCTGAAGTGTCTTTTTTTTCTCAGGTTGCAGTGATGTCTTGCTATTGTCTAGATTGCAGTTAATTTTTTTCAGCAGAATAATACATAAGTCCCAGCAACAGAGGCTGAATCTAAAAACAAATTTCACATTGTGAAATAAACTTAGAAGAAAAAGAGAGTGAAGAAATAAATCTGAAAAAAGGAAAACAAAAAAAAAAGACAAGCATTATTAAACAAAAGAGATAAATTATATTGTTCATTGCACACGTAAACCTTTGGTGTTGTTAGAATGACAGTGTAAAGTCAATTAAATTGTGTTCCTCTTTGAGTCTGTAGATTAGGAATTAACCTTAATTGTTCTTTAATTAAGATTCATTCACCTGAAAAGATATCCTTATCATTTATCAAGTGTGTATATGCAGAGAGTGCATCACACTCCCCAAACCACAGCCTTTTGTGTCTGTACATCAATATTTAAACTCAAATTTTTCATATCAGTCTTAAAAAATAAGTCTGAAACTCACACACAATATTGTTCTGCCTTCTTTTTTTATGTGTTTGGCACTCTTATCCCAACTCCACTTGTTTTACATAAACATCCAGAGCCTATAGGTTCTCTGAGCTAGATCTCAAACAAAACCTGGAAATGTCTTTTTTTTTCCATGTAGCAAATTGACTCCACTATGCAGAAGTAACAAAAATAAATATGTGTTTATACACTTCTGTGTTTAATGTATAACAGTAGATTTTTATGTTATCTCTTTGACTTGTGTGGTGGCATGTCATATAATTGAGCCGACAGCAGCAGAATATGGAAATCAGTAAAATGAAAAACAAACAGAAATATAAATAGATTTATGCTGGTTTAAGCACTGATGGTGATCATATCCCTCGTTGTTTCAGTCTCTTCCTCACATTATGTTCCGGCTCAAACATTAAAAAGCAGAACTGCCTGCAGCAGGAATGTTCCCTCTCACAGAGCTGAACATTTCTCAGTAAAACGTCCATCTGACTGAAATAAAATGCTTCAGAATTCCTGTCAGAATCAGTTCAAACTTACTCCTCCAGTATAACGTTTGCTAAAGTCAGCCAAAAAAATCAGACCCCATTGTTTACAAGCACTCTTGTCATCCTTACAACACTGTATGACACCAGGTGACCCAAATATATACTAGACAGTTGGTTACTATAATTTTCCAGTGTTTGGTGAGTTATTTTAACATAACTCATTCAGGGTGCAACAAGGGCTGGACAATATAGCTGAAAAATGCACAAAAAAAACCCCAAAAACAATATAAGCATTCCTTATCAGTTAGTATCTATTATTTTTATTAATTAGTTTTTTGTTTTAATTATCTGAAATACTGCCAAACTTGTAGGATGACCTTTCATGTCTTATCCAGTGATGAGGCACAGTGGTGAAACCTTAAACTGCTGCTGTGAAAGTTACTCAGCACGTTGTTTCTGGGTAACCAAAGAGTGAGTTGCTAGGTAACCAAAGAGTGAGTTGCTAGGTAACCAAAGAGTGAGTGAGTTAGTTGATGTCACCAATCTTGCTTGGCTGGCTGTGAGAGGATGAGCAGCTGAAGACAGTCTTCTGCCTACATCCCCCAGAATGCTGTGCAGTTCTGGATCAGAGTTTAGTGAAGTTACTGAATATTCTACCAGACATTATCTATTAATATTGATCATGTGTATATCACAATATACATTGTTATTAACTTAATATCTAGGGGTAAGATGAGGAGCTCAAAGCTGAAACTGGAGCTTGCATGTTTAAAGGCTCTGTTCAGCCCCACAAATTATCATCCCGTAATTTCAAAATATTGGGTAATGTTGCTATGTCATAATAAATATTAAATCAAGTAATCAACATTAAATGCAATAGTTTAAATTAGCTCATTCATTACACAATGACAGTTTATAAAGTGGCTAACAGCACCCCTTTACGACTAAATAACACAAGGCCGAAAGATAGGGCTCAAGGAGGAAAACATGTTTGGATGGGTATGTGTCTGTGCCTATTAGTGTTAGAGTCAAACATGGCTCAGCTGTGTTCAGCCTGCGGATGAAGGGTGATTCACCAGGATGTTCTGGAGGATTCCTGTGTGGGCTCACTATCATGGAGAATTGGATTTGATACTAGAAGAATTTGTAAAGAGGAGCAGGAGGAGGAAAATACAATGGAGTGTACAATGCAGAGAGCTCTGCTCTCTCTTACAGGAACATTGTATGCCTACGTGCAGCAGCAGCAGCAACTGGCACCACTTCCAGCAACATTCCTAGGCAATATATGGTTGAGCAGTGAAGTGGCCATAAGACATTATACAATAACATGTAATAGCAGAAAGGGGAGGGGAAATGTCCCAAAGTGTCCCTTTATCTCTTCATCTGGATCAAATCATTTTTGCGAACCTTTGCTGAAAGACAAGCGCTCAAAATAGAAAAGTGCAACCATCAAACACAGAGGGGTGCCAGTATGCCCTACCTCCAGGCTCTGCTAGCTGGTGGCTGGCAAGGCTGTGAAGGGGCAAAGAGGAGGAGGAGGTCATAAGACTGGAAGTGGGTATTCAGCCTGGCTGGAGGCAGACAGTGAGCAAGTCTGCAGGACTGCCAATGCTCAGGGCTTTTCATTAGCCTTATTCAACAAAGCCAGATTACATGTATCACTAATATTCTTCCGAAAGCCTATTGAAAAACAAAACTTTCCTCCCAATTTAGTGATGTCAGTTAAGTTCATAAAATAAAAACTGTTGCGTTATGGGATATGCATATAAATCTAAACCTGTTTGCAGCTAAAATCCTATGAGCATACTGTGAGAAGAAAATTATCACTGAGACAACAAATGCATTTGGAGTCATTCATTCATGGACTGAGGTTTCAAAACTGTCCATGTTATTTCCACTGGACAAATAACTTGCCATGTTTTTGCAGGTTGCGAAATGTTGAAGTTGAAGCCCCTGCTCAGAGTCAGGCAGACACTTGCTTTCACACTACACTGAATATGCAGCCATGTGCATCACTGATCACTGCTATAAAAGCGGTTTGGGGGCAGCAACACCTGCATTTGTAGCTGCTCACAGGTGATGAGAGGGGCATGCACAGATATGAGCATGCACACAGTAAAGGGATGCCCCAGAGTATCAGTGGATAAGATCTTATGAAAATATTGGACCAAATGTAATATTGCAATTTCAGTCTTATCAAAGAATATGTGCTGGATCAACTGTCATCCATAGTCACTTATAAGGAAAACGCATGGTGCTGCATATTCTGCATCTAGGTATGAATAAAGCAAACTAAGTAAGCAATCAACGATACATGTCAGCTCAATCAAACATCCAACACTAACGCTGCAAACAACTGAAACAGCATGATAAAATGAATCCAGGAATCGGCCTTCCTTTCCCCATGAGTGCACATAGCAATAACCTCAGGTCAGGATTACAAATATGGCCAAATGCACAAATTTGTCCACTGCAAAGTAGACCTGGCTTCTCTGAACACATACCAGATGAAAATACTTATTACTTAAAACACAGAACATATAAAGGGAAATTACTAATGTCACCTCAAAGTGTAAGTAAACTGAAAAACAAACCTGATAGTCAAACTCAAAAACATATTTTTCAAGGAGCTATATATATACAGGAAATAATGAGTTGGGTGTTTTTTCAGATTTATTTATTTTTTTATTTTGCATTAATTTATTACACACAGGACATCATATGTTACAGAAAAAAGGAAAAAATCTGCTGGTAACCAGAACCAAACCAATTTCAACCACAACAAATCCAGCCAGTTGGAAACTCAACTATCACATCCAATTCTGACCAGTGAAGGCACCATAAGTAACTGCTGCCAGAGAAAACTCTCACTTGTACATTCTGTTCCTTCCTCTTCAACTCTTTTGACTTAATTTTCAAATTGGACTTGGATAAATTTACTTCAGTCCCAAGTTACTTTCAAAATGTACTCACAGGTAACTGCAGACCTTCTTTGATCACTTAACTAAACACAGCTAAATAATGTTTATTACATTTTAAGGGTTGTTTTCTAGAGTAACCTGTTCGTTTGTGCTGTTTTGCGAAATGTGATTGTAAATACTTTTCAGCCCGTTTGTTAAATAATTAGTCTTACATGCTGAACACAATAAATAAATACTTTTTGTCCCAGCTACATTTTTGACTTTGAGGGAAAGTTGAGCCAAATTCACATTCTATGCGTCTTTACCTCCTTCTTCCATTTGTTTTTGATTTACATCCGGTGTTCCTTCAAAACCTAAGAGACTCAAAACATTTTCCTCAGATCTCTTGCTAGAGGGTGGACTTAAAGGAGATTTTGTATGGTCCCCGTCCAGGCTGTCAAATCTTTCAGGAGCACATCACACAAAGTGCTCCTGAAAACAGTGGGTAATGAACACTGGGAAACGGAGCACAGCGCTGTGTTTAGGAGAAAAGGAAGAAAGTGGAGCAGCTGAAAGGACACAAGATGCGTTTTCACCGAACTTCCTGAAGCAATTCCAAACACACACTGCACACTACACACTGCTGTCTCCTCTCACAGCCATCATCTGCTTCTCTGCCTGTTCCATTTCTGAAGGTAATCTGCAGCTGTACTGACCCCCAACTTATGAGATATAAATATAACACAGGGCTAAATATTTAATACAAACAGCCTATTATATTATATTAATATTTTAGAATAGTTAAGGAGCTAGGGGGCAGTGAATCTCAATATGTCTCCAATGGTGGTAAAATGCCAGCTTTATTTGAAGTAAAAAGACTAATAAATCATTTTTAAGTTATTTTCCGCTTTTACGTGATTTAATATATACTGTTGAATTATTCTAATTGTGCGTACATCTTGAATGACAATATATGCCATACAATTTAACCAAAAAGGATATTTTTTTGTTAATTGGAAAGGATGAGTATTATATAAAATAGTCTTTTTAAGCTTTATATCATGTTATAATGCCATTCTCTCTTCAAACACATGCTTAGAGTGACAACATGACCCATTCATGCATATTTGAGGAATTCTTGAATTTTCCATGCTGGTTTCAGGCTGGGTACAATCATGCACCAAAGATTTATCTCTGTCAGTTGAGTTAACCAGAATATTTGATGAGAAAGGTTATAATGTTTTAGCTTTCATTAGCTAAAATGAAAGCTAAAACATTTAAAGCGTTTGTGAAATGCCAAGCATTTCACAAACGCTTGGCAATTAAAAAGGGTGCGACATATTTTTTTAACATCCAACATACATGACTTAAATTTTGACTGACTCGGTATAAAAGCAAGTCAAATGTAAACCAACCTTAGAGACACGCAGTTAACTTGCAGTAAACACCAAACATGAGTCAAATATGTTGGAATCCATGAGCTACGGCTGAAGCTATGGGTTCTCCTGTAGGACAATGGTGAACTCATGTTTTATACATGACTGTCCTGGTATGTCTCCTGTCAATAGACCCAGTGTGAATTGTCCTTAATGAAGTCTGTCAGACGCTTTAAGAAAGGGAAGGATTGTCGGAAGAAGGCTGGGAGCCACATGGCTGTCAACCCTCAGCCACGTCCGATGTGCAGTCATTACGCGTTTTCGTCACAGTGAGAGCTTGGTCAGTGGGGCATCTCAAATCGCATTGGTCTGCAAACATTAACAAGAATTTTTAGGTGATTCTAAAACAATCTTCTTTCAAAAATACTTTGCCTGTCTCCTTCCACTTCTACACAGCTGTAGAAGTGGAAGTGCATTTCTATTTTTAGAAATAGAAATGCATCCATTTCTATTTCTAAAATCTGTAAGATTTATTTCCCCCTTTTCTCCCATTTTGTCCTCCTCTCTTCTGTTTTCTTTCCCTTCTATAATTAAGAAGTGTTTTTCAGAGGACGGTGGACTCAGAGGCAGGCAATAACACATTAACCCTAGAAAACGAGGGTGTCAAAGACTCATTATGATGACCCATGCATGCCGCTTTTCTCTCTGATAGCTAATTAACAAGTGAAGATCTCCATCATATCATTGCGAGTGTCTTGAAAGGCACTGTCACTGCATTTCACTGTCCTTATATTGACCTTTTCCAAACATTTGCACGTCCACATAGCCGAATGTTATAATCCTATTCCATTTTTAAAAGAATGCTCTATTAGTAACTTTCCCCTTGCCAAAGACACACCTCAAACATAGAAGACATGAACGATAGTTAGCATGCAGGAAAAGGCTTTACCCGTCTGGAGGGTTTGAGCCCAGTTACAATAACTGCTTTTTGTTGGGACACCAAGAGACCAGGAGTGTTACTGCAGTTAGAAGCTATAAAACATTAAGTGCAGGTGAGTCTGCCATATTGTTCATGTTCGTCTTCTTGCATCAAAACACATTTATCTTAATAATGTCAAGATTATTTGTAACAAAAATTGAATAAAACATAAATAATTTTTTCTGTAACAGATAAGTTGGTTTCTGACTTTAGTACAATAGCCAGGTGAAAAAGGATGATGCTCATCTCCAGATCGCAGATCTAACTGGAGGAATACTCGTTTATGGACCTTTAAACTGTTGACTTATTTACATTGGGTGGTTACCAAGACAGGAGTCAAACATGTCGGAAATTGAGTTAGGAGTCAATGTGGCCCAATTATCTTCCTCTATGAAACATGAGCTTTGTGTTTGAAGCTTCTATGGTCAGAGAAAGTATGTAAGAATAGAGTAAGGCTGGTTTAAATATCAGTTAAATAATATCATTTAAATAGCTATAATATTTTGGGCTATTCACACAGTTTTATTTTTATTTCACAGAACTTTTCTGACTGGATTTGCTTTTCACGTTCCATCCTCAAAACATCACATCACCGACTCCTACCACATTTCCCACTTAAAAAACCTCTACTTTAAGTTCTAAAGTACTTTGGCTAATGAACTTGAAATGATTTATTTTACACTAAATAGATATTCTTTAAAACTGTTAGATTTTTTTTTTTTTTTTTTTAAAAAGAAGTAAATTTTACTTGAACGCAACAAAAGAAGTATTCTTATTTATCCCAAAAAATATTGTTGAAATCTTTTCCTGTGTTATTCTCCTGAACCCAATTTTGTTTTGGATGCATCTTTATGCCCTTAGACATCACCCTTCCTATCTGCTAAGTGCCACTTTCTTTCTCACAAAAATGGGATCTGCACAACCAGCCAAAAGAACAGAACACGTCTCCAAACAGCAGCCACAGCACAGTCCTTTATCTCCCTCATTATTCAAGATGCCAACAACAGCAAGCATAAATTTACCTTGATGTGAGAAAGAAATCCAAGAATTATTTGTATTTAACACATTGTCATAAATTCAACAAGAAGTATGTTGATTACCAATGCTGAATATTTATAAAATTTACTTAAATGCAGTCTATGAAGGATTTGATGTTTGTCATTGTTTTCCACTAGAAGCTAATGTAAACCTGTTTTACTCATAAATTATATTTATAAAGGAATGTATACAGCATTGCACTGTAAATGCATCAGTAGATGTCAGTAATTATTCTCTCTACAAATATGTTTAATTTCAACATATTAAGTGTGCAGGAATTTCAAATCAAATGGAAAATTTTAGAGAAAAATTTGTTTTATAATCCTTCCTAATTATTGTATGGGTGTGAGGAAATGATCCGCAGTTTTGTGCAAATAAAAACCCATTGCAAACCTAATTTTGGTTAATGGGTTCATAAAATAGCATTAGCATAAACAGCCATGACGTTTTTGAGAAGGGCGGTTGTTACAGGACGGTAAAAGTCTGATTTGATCTCGACCCCTGTTAGACTAACGGCGATACGGTGAAATACTGCACAGCTGTGAGTGTAATAAAAAGTTAGCAGGCAGTGTGGGACGACAGACTGTGTCATGTTGCATCAGCCTCAGCATCATGCATAAAATCTTCATTCCAAGTCTCCCCCATGCCTTTCTTTTCAAAACCACGATGTTGGACAAACTCAGTGTAGCAATCCCATTGTTGCCTGAGCAAGTGCTTCAAATTTAAATCATACTTCTCACTTTCCTGATATTTTCAACTTGTAAATGGCTTGAATGTTGTTTACTCTTGTAAACCCTGCTGCTGCCTGGTAGCACATCATCACTAAAATCTTAGACCACAAAGCCGATCCTGCTCCTATGGAAGTCAGCTGATGCGGCGCTGTGACTTCCTGGCTTGGTGAACCAAGGGAGCGACAGAGGCTGGCTGACTTCTACCCTTCACAAAACACCCAGAGTTGACAAAATTAGAAAAAAGAAAGAATGGCTTTTAAAAACAGTAAACAGCAAAGTAATTTAAAAAAGTAATTATGAATAATTTATTGTCTTTTCTTTAGCTCATACACTCCCAGTCACTGTTTGCTGATATACATAGTACAGTAAAACAAGAGTTATTGCAGAATTATCTATTTATTTTTACTCATATCTTTGAGCAAAACCAAGCACAAAATCAACTGCAATGTAACTAGACACCAAAGGAAGCTGGTGTCTAGTTACATTTTACAAACAGCCTAAAATTTATAATGACAAAAAATACCACCGTGAACAAAATGGCACCCGAGGCAGGACTCACAATAACATCAGTGAACTAGAAGCATATGACATGTCACACAGTAGGTTTAGGCACTCAATAATCCTGTTCCGATTGTGCTCGTCATCACCAACCACTTCAGGTTGGTGATGAGGAGCTGACCAGAGTCACAACATATTTCAACATACCTCTCTCTGACTCTTGTGTTTGTTTTATTGCAAAAAGTTCAAAAGGATTCTGCCTGCAATCCTTTGAGTGCACAGAAAACACACCATAAGACGGGAGAGTCAAGATTTCACTGTTTACTTGTGCAACTGCACGTCTGAAGGGTATTTGAGCATGTGCCAACTCCGAGAGCAAATAGACTCCAAGAGTGAGTGGCCAAACATTGAAATATCACCCAAAGTCCAGGCTTTCGGAGTGCATAATTTGTTGCCTTTCATGACTCATTGCGGGTATCAGTCGCTCCTCCCAAGCACCGAAAGTCATAATCATTGAGAACGGTTTCAGGGCGGTTGGCACTAATCGATGAATGTTGTGTAAATGAAACATGATCCAAAGGGGGACCGGTGATAGTATATGAGTGCATTTTCCACAAAAGGCACATTTCTGCTCCGTAGGCCAGGCCAATCAGAATTGCATTGCTTGGACGAGTCAGTCCAATCTGGTGTGTCTCGGCTCCACTGAGTCCAAATCTGAGCTCTGCCGGCTCACACCCGTGCATGCACAATTGCTTGAATTCAATTCATTGTGCTCCTCCAGCTGCACAAATTCAGGCTGCTGCCAGGGCAAACGGCAAATGATGAGCCTGTGACCCCAACGAAGTTCCACGACTGGTGGAGGTGTCGAGATAAAGCCACAAAAAGCAGGTCATACAGGTAATTTGGAAAAAGAACGTGTCAAAAATAGACAACAACAGTCAAAGTCTCCCTGCATTCTTATTTGTGTTCATACTGGATATACCCAGTACGAAGCAAATACTCCATTTATAAATCAAAAGCCAAAGATTCCATATGACTTGACACTGTGCATTTATTTTGTATTTGTTGGGTTTTCTTATGTTGTCTTTCCCTCCTCCCTGGGTTCATTACTGTCTGCTGCCTGCTCCTTCCTCTCCTCAGTCAATTCTCTGCACTCTTTCCATCATATTCTCAGCTGGTGCTCAAAATTGTGAGAATAGGGACCTCTGATCCATCAGCAGTGGATTCTCTGAGCAACTCATTAAGAGGCGCTGCCTTGTTTTCCTTGACAGAAGCACATTACCAGAAGAAAACTCACAATGAGCCAGAGTCATTACAGAGTGGAGGAAAAACTCCACAGCTATCTTTTACAAAGATGAATGACAGCAATGTCAGTTGTAATGGCGTGAAGGTGAAGATTTCAAGTACGCGGGTGAACCACAGCAAAATGTCAATATTTGTCTCCATCATGTTTGCAAAGAAATCTGAAATTTTGTTGTGCAGCTTTCGCAACAACAAAAACTTAATACAACATAACAGCATTTTCAAGGCATATGGGTTCTGTATCATTTTTTTTTACCAAGAAAAAAAATATTAATCTTACTGAAAATCCAAGTTTGCTGTTGTACCTGGTGAATAAATATGTAAAGGATGATGAATAAAGATTCCAAGTGTTCTGTGATTTAGGGTTACGTCCTGAGTACATGTAATGCCAAATACCAAATGCCCAAATTTTAATTTTTTTGTGTACATTTTGAATACTTTTCTGTGTTTCACTTAATATTTATGCAGTAGTTTTTAGTGGCCAAGCACATGGATCACCAAAAACATACTTTGACGTTTGTGGTTGCAGTATGACAAAATTTAGAAAGATAGTATTAATACTGAAAGTATTAAGATGGTGCTAAGAGAAATTGCAAGACACCACATTGAGCAAATTTGAAAACAACTGTGTTGATAAATGAAATGAAATTACTTTTTTTGTTGGAATAAATTTAGTAAAATTTTCTGATGAAAATCTGTTGTGAGCAAATTCTCAACATTCATTATCTGCGACAACAAGCCACACAGAGACAACTATGACTCCATCGACTCCTATTCATAACAGATGCTGTAGAACATACCTCTCTGGCTCATCATCTACATATTGTGTGTAATTTCTACTCAGTCGTGATGCACATCCACAAGCTGCTAATGGAAGAGAGTAAAGCAAGGGCACGCCGTGTGCTCGCTGTCGTCTCTGACACTTTAACCTCACAGAGTCAGAAGTGAACTCACTGGCTCGACCACAGGGAAGACACGCCGGGACGGCTGTTCACTCATTAATTAAGGCCACATTTATACAGAAAATAACTCCATAGAGGGGGATTCTTGTCATGGTTTATGGTTTTGTGTATATGCCTGGGGTTGATTTAAACAGCTTAAGACTTTTGGCATGTTACTGATTTTTGTCTTTTTTGCATTCTTTTCTGTCCTTTTTGTCCTTCAACACCTTTTTAGATTACTTGGATTTTAGATTTTGCCTTCCTAACTTGCAGGACTCTTGGATTTTAACCTTGTGTTCCTCACCTTCCCTGTTTGCCTGCATTTGGTTCTTCCTTTTTAAATTGTTGTGGCTAAACATATACACCTGAATGACCCAAAGGAAAAGAAAAATTGTCCATTCCCTCGCTGATCACCACTGAAGTGGGATATAAGGAAATGAAAGCCAGGAGAGAGGAATGAGGGAGAAAGGCTCAGTCATCCAAGTCGAAGAGATGGCACTCATATAGCCCAATCTGTCAGTCTGAGTACCTTGCCAAATACAGGGTGCCTCACACAGAATCACACTATTTTCTTTCTTCTGCTAAATACTAAGAGGCTGCTGCTACACACACAAACAGAGAAATTAATGCTCTAACAACCAACATACACACTAAGTCATGGAACATGGTGTACCAAAGAAAACATGTTACACTGAATATATCAACATTTATTACTTTTGTAGTGAGCAGTTCAGATTCATACCCTCCAGACCACAACTTCAATTCTGCTGTATTAATTGGACGAGATGCTCTAATCAGGCTTTTCTTGGCTGATACCCATTTCCAGCTTCTTTCACTCTGACCTTTACAATATGATTCTAACATATTCTATTTTTTCTTTTTTTTATTCTATTAGGACTACAACATAAAAAAGAGGGAGGAAAAACTCTGCTGTGGAGGTTTAATAATATTTTTGGATTCAACAAAAAAATTACAAGATTATGCATTCATATGATATTTCACTCAAAAGTGTATTACAATTTATTTTAGCTGATGGTCCAAGGTCCAAACACTCACCTCAGTCACATCAGAACCATTCTTACTGGTACTATTCCGAAGACCAGTTTGACTGAATGCCCATTTGGAATATAGTTCACAGCTTAACTGCCACGTTGGGGCAACGTCCAAAGCCTCTAACCAACTGTGTTGATTTCAGGGAGTTAATTAGGTGTGGTAACAGACCAGAATCTCATTTTCAGGTCCAAGAGCAAAGAAGGGTCCACTGGAACAGAGGTAGTGGTCCAGATTTTGGGTGGTAATGAACAGAAGAGGGAGGTGTGCAGACACTCATATTAAAATATGTTTAGTTTTAGGATGTTGTAAACATAATCAAACTATTGTATAACTGAAAGTTGTATTATGATTATGTTGGGATATACATCAGTGAATACAGTAAAGTTATATTTTTGGTAGCTTGGATGAATTAGACATGCAAGAAGCCAGACATGGGTAAAGAGCTTCTTCAATGTTTATTGAATTGAATTCAATAAACATGTTTTTTTTTTTGGTAAGCAGACCCAAATGAGGGAGATTTACAAAAATGCTCTTATATGGTGCTGTGATTTCACTGACACTTCATGTTGAAGCCTTTTTCTATATTTCTTGAATTCATAAAACTGTAGCTTAAAGACAGCAGTGCTTTTGATGGCAGGTGAGCTGCGTGGTAGCCGTCCAAAGGACACAGAGTCCTAAAATAGTCTTTTCCACCCCAGAGAACAGAATGGTTCAAGTTGCCCCAGCTCTTTCGTGCTTCACTTTCCACCACAGACCATTTTTGACCTGATTATTTTTTGACTTATCACCTGTTTATTGTTGCCGCTTGTGTGAAGCTGCAATGACATAAAACACTCCACTTTTGATTGTTTTAGCCAGTAGTTACTTTCAGAACAAATAACAGGAAAATAAAGTGGCAATTGCACTGAATTAGTTTGTGACAGTGTTTTAGTAAAAACGTTTGAATATTTTTGATGTCTTTTTATAACAACTGAGGAAGAGTCCAGGTGGGTGCTGCTGCAAAGATGCTGTGATATTCTTACATTAACCTAGACTGAGGTCCCACATCCAACAATTTTTGGTTATTTTCTATGATGTATTCTTTACAACAGAAAACTATTAACCACACCAAGTCTGACTCTAGAGATGCAATGAGAAATTGGCTGGTGAGTAAAAACAAATCAAACTTGACCAGTGATTGGATGACTCTGGAAACTAAAATGAATCTGATATGTTTCCACTAAGTTAATGCACCAAAACTAAAAGCTACCATGTCATGCTTTGAACTTAACGATTTCAATCATTTTAAAATGAGCTCTGGTTCATTTCCTCTTTTGCTGTGCACTAAGATGCAGACAAAAACAAGGGCAGGGTAGGCTGTCGTAACTGTTTCCTCAGTTCAAACACATTTTCTTATTGATATCTCCTAATTAGCAGTAAAACAAAGTTAATTTCAAGTATTTGCCTGTAATTCAATTTTGTATTTTTCCAGGAACAAAATAAATATAGATTGGGAAATGTGAACATGTTTGCAGAAATACCTGCATATTTACTGGATGGTTCTATTTTTTACATGCAAGTGTAAATTTGCATGTAAAAAAAAAAAGTGTAGAAAAGCACTTCCTTTGAGGGATTCAGCTCCATGTGCTCCTTGTGTCTCTACTCTCTCAGTAACATTGTCTATTCAGAATTTGCATGATTAAACTCAGTGGCCTGAACCATTTTTTAACAAAGCTGCCACCGCAGACATGTAAGAAATCATTATGTTTAGAAGATTAATCACACACTGAATATTTGCAGATAATTTGCCGGGTATCATGAACCGGATGATACCCAGCACAATCACATCCACAAACCCGGATGTGATTGTGTAACCATTGGAGGTTCAATGCAAGGATTAGTGGCGAGACTGACATACTGGAAAAAAGAAAATGCCTAAGATCTGTGCAGCAAGGGTTTAATCTTCTTTAAAGCAGCAAGAGCTGGACATGATCTCAGAGGTCAAGCATGGGGTGACTTCTATGCAGATGGATCATACCCTGTCATGACTTTATGCTTAATGCTCTTTAGAGATATGTCAGAGCACCAGAGTAACCTCAGATGTTGTGCATCACTTCATTGGTGCTCCAAAACACTATGGCAACAGCTCACAAGCATAATCTCTCTTGGGTGTGAACTATAAACAAAGCTGATATGTTTGAAGAGACAGAGATTGTACTTCTAAAGTGGCATCATGCACGAGTAAGTGGATAAAAAAAATATTACTAAAATGACAAACACCAAGCCTTTCACCAGCACTAAACAAAATAATAGCAAGGCTTTCAGGTTGGGATTAGAAGCCTCTTCTTCTTCCCCCTTTGCTTTTAGGGTACAGAAGAAGGGGACATACAACTATTCATTTTCAAAACACATTCACTTTAACCTGGCACGTACTGACAGTTGCACCTACAATGAGACGGTGGAGGTCACTGAAGGCAAAGTGAAGAATAGAGAGCATAATGGAAAAACACTGAGAGCTAGATGTGTAAACACTCACTGAGCTTGCACGCACATCCTTTAGCCATAAACAGGACAAATGTACCACAGCTGCCTCTTATTCCAGTCAACCATAGTGAGATTTAGACATTAAACCATATCAGGAGAGAAGGACTGATATACATGTGAAGCATCCATTGGCACTGAAAATATGCAAAAACAAAGCTTTTATCTATAGTCTCTGTGTATATAAACACTGTCCTCTAAAACCAACATTCAAATCCCAAGAAACTTTTTTCATTTTTACATCCAGCAACACACTTCAATGTATACTATGGTGAACATATGTCATAGACTAGCACGAAGCATGTATAACTGTGAAGTAGAAAAAAAGTAGAAACGTACACATATGTATTTAGCCCCCTGCAATTAGTTTAATTAGTAATTAGAGACTATGTTTAATTTAATCTCAGTCTAATGACATAATGTTAGAGATCATTAGTGAATCAACAAGATTTTATGACAAGGAACACAACAGACAGGTCAGGGATGAAGCTGTGGAGACGTATAAAGCAGGGTAAGGTAATAAAACAATATCCACAGCAAGGCCTGTCACCATAGCAAATTATGCAAAAAGTCATTGTGATAAACGTATGCAGTATAATCTCTCAAAGATCAATAAACTTCAACTTCTAACAAGCATTTAACACTGGAGACATTTTAGATATCCAAAATAAATAAACAAAACAATCGAAACAATAAACACAATGGATACTGAAGTTGTAAAATAAATTGGACTTCAAAAACGGGGCTAGTTGAGACAAATGAACCAGACTGAAGATTTTGCCATCCAATCTTTGGTAGAAAAAAGGACAGACACGAGAAACACAAACAATCTTGCAAATGGAACTGATCAAACTCTTTTCAATTTATCATGCAATTAATGGATTTATTAGTTATTGTAGCAGTCTGATCTGCAGCTTAACACATAACAGGAAGCTCTGTTTAATCCATCGGCTGCTAATAAAGTGTTTATGGCAGACCTATAAACCTATCAAGACACGGCCGTCCACCTAAACCTACAGGTCCGCTACGGAGAAGCAGCCAGGAGGTCAACAGTAACTCTGGAGGAATTGCATAAATCCACAGATCTGGTGAGAAAATCTCTTCATGTCCCACATTGTTTCTGCTATGAAAAAGCAGAAACTAAATACAGTTTAATACGGGAAGAAACCATGTTAGAGGCTGCAGTACACTTCAGACTGATTCACCTTCCAGTCCCATAAACATGCAATAAGAGCTAATATGTATGATTTAGACAAAATATTCACTAACACTTAAAAGTTTTTCACAAATGCTCTAAATTCTGATTATATAGCATAAAAAAGGACAACACAGTTTTTAGATGGCATTTTAGACAACTTTAAAAAGGAAAGGAATATTAAAATAATTTAAAGACTGAGTTATGTCTTTATGGAGTTTTTTGGCTTGCCAGTATGTGTCGAACGGTCAGAAAAAAAATTACTATATCTTGTTGTGGATTTACATTCCTACTGACTACATTTTCTAAAAATAAATGTTGATTTTTTTTTTTTAAGTGAGGTTGTGTATGGCATTAAGTTTCTTCAGCTTTTGCTGTTTTTATCCCTCATCCTCCCCATCCCAAACTAAACCAGTCGGTTGTCACCAGTTCGTTGCTAATTCCTGTACCGGCCGTCTATCTCTGCACTTTTGCTTTTCCACACACACAGACACACGCTCACACATCCAGACACACATGCACACACACACACAGGGACTCCTATCCTCTGTGTGACCTTGACTTGCTAGCACTCTGGGGCTTGTTCTTTGCTTATCCCGTCCTCCCGTCTCACTTGTTCTCTGCTTCTTGGGGGGGGGGGGGGGGGGGGGGGGGGGGGGGGGGGGGGGGGGGGGGGGGGGGGGGGGGGGGGGGGGGGGGGG